>APFE030392680.1:0-15845 GCA_000404065.3 Pinus taeda | reverse complement strand
TGTTGGCCTTAGCCCCGGGCACGTGGCGCCCCACATGTCCATAATTTTCAGATTTTATGCCTTATAGGAAATTTAGTACATCCAACAAATTTTCCCTGAAATCGACAGAAATGGTGCCTGGTTAGCAGAAATCTAGGCGAAATTGTGGGTTTGGTGTCGGAATTTGGGGAGTTTGTAGAGTGAATATCATCTAAACTTGGGGATATCATAACTTGATGAGTTTTTTACCATATTAGGAGCAAAAAGAGGCTAGACATGCTTTTTTGGGCATTATGGAGCCATTGGAATAGGTTTCAGAGCTATTTGAGCATTATAAACTGATGTATTCACACTTTGAGCATAATAGATAGGTCCAAGCCATTAGAAGCTGGACCAAGGAGACATAGCCCAAGTGGGGTGAAATCCTTCATCAAGTGCTATTGTGATACTGTTTTCGTGATGTTCATGTATGTTATATGATGTTTTTTAGTCATTTGTTTAGGTTAATTTGTACATGTAATTTACATAAAAACACTAAAAAACTCATGTTAAAACTTGCAATTAACCTCATGAATCCTTAAGCACTTTTTAATATTCTAAAGAGGAATTAAGCACAACAAAACTAATTTTCCCATTCAGATCAAGTTTGGTATCAAAGCTCTTGGTTTTCTTTGTGTAAGGAGGATTTAAATGTTTGCAAGTGAATGTGATGCTTACAAGGTTGAAGCTCAAGAGAGAAGAAGGAAAGCTTGTTTAAAGTCCTGAAGTTTGGTCAAGGAGAAGGAGTGAAAGATTGTCACAATCTCCACCACCAGTTCTACCTCAAATTGCAATTGAAGCTTCAGTAAGCATGTCACATGAGGGAGAGCCTGGAACTATGATAGAGGATGAGAAGGTTTTTAGGAAGGATTTCTTTGACATGACAGAGATGGTGAAAGTCCTCTATGAAGAGAGGAATACCAGACTGCAGGGTGAAAGCTCCAGGCCTCCAAAAGGAGAAGGTTCTTCAGGATGACGAGGTAATGGAAATGGAGGTAAACCTCCACCCTCTCCACCATCATCTTCTTCTTCAACTTTATAGGCATCTTCATCCTCTTCCACAAATAAAACCCTTACTCATACTCATCAACATACCTCAAAAGGAATTGGTAAAACACCCATGTTAAAACTTGATGTTAAATTTGAACTTCCCATGTATAATGGTGAAGTGAATGCAAAGTAGTTTTATAATTGGGTTTGTTATTTGGAGTTCTATTGTAGAATTCAAAATCTTCAAGATGATGACATAAATATACAGCTAGCTTCCTTGAGGCTGGAGGGTGCAACACTAGTATGGTGGGAATCCAAGACACAAGAAGAGATAACAAACCATGGTAAGATCTCAATTTCTTGGTCTGCTTTAATTACTGAAATTAAAAGAGAGTTTTACCCTCTAGCATATATGCAGAAAGGCATCATAAATTAGCAGATCTTTAGAAAACTTAAAGGTCAAATTGTGCAAGATTACACCCAAGAATTTAGAAGAAGAACTCTAATGTTAGGTGTAGATTTGCAATCACAAGACACGTGCTGAAGTATATAGGGGGTTTACATAGTTACCTTAGGCATACTATCCTTATGTTTAATCCCAATAATCTAGATGAGGTCAGTGTGCAAGCCACTCATCTTAAGGCAAGAGAGAAAAATACTCCAGAAGAGGGTAGTAAAAAGAAGCCATTTAAGGGTGGAGAAAAAGGAAAGGGTTTCAAAGGAAGAAAAAATCATCCATTAAAAAGGAAGGAGAGAAAACAATATGTAAACATTTTTCGAAAGAGGGTCACGATGAAGCTCATTGTTGGAAGCTTCATTGAGAGATGAGGCCTAAGAAACTCAAAAACAAAGGAAAGGAAAAGATAACTACAATCATTCAAGAGGATTTGGGATCCAATTTGGGTGATGAAACTAAAATAACAACTATGGGTATAAAAGGAAAATAATCCATTGTAGCACTAGTACATCAAATTGTCACACTAGCACTCCAAATGAAGAACCAAGGATTGAATTATTTCATGTGAGGGTTATTTCAAAACATACAAAAATCGACACACTATTTGATAGAGGGTCTCAAGCCAACTTGATATCTGAAGACTCAATCAAGAAACTTAATCTTGAAACCATTCTAGATCCCAAGCCATATCCCTTGGGTTGGATATGCAAGGACACAAACTTAAAGGTTACAAGAAAATGTATTTTTTCAGTTTGCAATCACAACAAACTTCATTAACAAAGTTGAATTAGATGTTGTACCACTTAATATTTCAGGAATTGTTTTGGGTAGTCCTTACCTCTATGATAGAAAAGAAATCTTCTACCGTCGTAAAAACAAGTACCACTTGTTCAAAGATGGTGTGGAGTATATTGTTAGAGCTCATCACAAGAAACTAAATCTTTCATTAGTTAATGTAGGGAAAATGAAAATACCAGTGAATTCAAGCAAGAATTTATTGCTTCTTATGATCAAACCAAAGAATGATATTTATTATGAAGTGTTTGAAGGTTGTGATACAAAATTGAAATATGATTTTGTTGATGTAGTTAACCAATATGATGGGATGTTTCAGGAACCAAAGTGATTTCCTCCTAAGAGAGGAATCCAACATGAAATACCATTGCAACAATATTGTCATCTTTCTAACATTGGCATGTATAGGCTGTTAATAATGGAAAATGCAGAAATACAAAAGAAAACCCAAGAGTTGTTGAACTGATCCAAAATGGATATAAGATAGACTTATAAGTCTAAAGTGTTCCTCACAAAGGAAAATGAAAATCCAAGGATGCTCTTGGAAATAGTCCCATTGCGTATATCTTTTCATTCTAAATCTACTGCAATTTGAATGGACTAAAATGGACTTCGGATGAAGAAGTTATCGCAGAAAGAAGATTGCCTTTGTCCTTTGAAAAATGAGGCATTTCTTCTAAAAATGGCATAAAAGGCTCCTTAAGGAAATCACATTGAAAATGTGCAAAGAAGAGGACTTAAGTCAAGGTCGAAAGGAACCCTGATTGTGACTTCCGATTTATCGCATCGAAGGTAGGCCTTTGCCCGATATCGGGACCCCAGACTTGGCGACTGCGATTATGCAACATTGCGATTGCTGATGGTCAAATTGACGGATCAGGTCGGCACAGTCCATAGTCAATGGAAAGAACCCCTGGGCCATTCCCAATGCGATATACGATAGTGATACGTGACGTGCAATGTCAGCTGTCGGATCGAGGAGTCAAATCAACGGTCAGGATCTGATCGGAGTAATCGGAAATCGGCGATCCTCGATACAAAGGGCCAATGTGATAACGATATGCGACGTGCGATATTAGCTGTTAGTTCGGGAAAAAAATGGATGGTCCAGATTTAATCGACGATCGGCGATTGGTAGATCCCCGATTCGAAGGAGTGATACATACACCATGTGATTTCTGATAGTGATATGCTGATAAGGGTCGGACCTGATGGGTTTATAGACCCGATTTCATAAGTTTTGAAATATGGAAATTCGATATTTCTGTGTATTTCTCGTGTATTGGGTTTTTGACCAATATGCCATGCGATTACGATTTGCGATGGGATGGAAGACCCAATGGGTTTATAGATGTGATTGAATGAATTTTGAAGTCTGGTAAAACACTCCAATAATGTGCTTTCAACAATTTTCTTGTGTATTGCATTATTTAGCTCTTTACACAGGAAAAAGGCCACCTATGTAAAAATGACTCCCATTCTCCTTGCCACACTGTAAGCAGGCATTTGTAATATGAATGCATTACAGAACACACAGAGCCAGATGGCTAGACACAAAGTCACAGAGCTACAGAGCCAGAGGGGCCAGACGCAGAGACATAGGGAGCAGAGGAAGCCATAGAGCCGCAGAGGGATGATTATACATAGAGAAACAAACAGGAAGCCGCAGAGCCGGAAGGAGGCCTCACAAATGCACAGAGCGCACAATTGCAGAGGATTGCTGAGAGAGTGCAGAGAGTTTTGGAGTCACTTGGAGGTCGAATGAACCAGAGAGCTCAATTGATAGCAACCAAAAGTTGCCGAGGTCGCTAGAAGGTTGCTGAGAGTTGCTTGGATGTCAAGCGAACTACAGAGGCACGCAGAGGCTGAGAGAAGCTCAGAGAACTCAAGAGTCGAAGAGCCAGAGCCAAGAACAACAAAGAGATCAATGATCCAACTGTTACTGGTGTCAAAATTGTGTTGAAGATAGAAGAAGGCATTCTAGAGAGAATTGAAAGAATTCTGAGGGAGTTGGTGCAAGCTAGTGCAAGACTGCTCAGAGCGCTAATTGAAGGAATATAGTCCAGAGAAGCCTAGATTTGTTTGCAGAAGTATGGATAGCTAGCGGGATAAGATGGTATTCTAAGCCCATTGTTTTTGTGTAAACCAATGGAGTTGAGCGTGGAGCTTGTAAAAATAATTTATCCATAATCCCAGAGAGTCTAGTTAAGTTGACTAGAGCTCAAGGAGACGTAGCCCAAGAGGTTTGGGTGAACTCCATATTATATTGCTGTTATGTGTGATGCTTATTTGTTGCACTGTTTCACTGTTATATGTTTTTATATCTGTTTAAGCAAATCAATTTAAAGCATATAAATAGTTTAAAACAAACACAAGCATACACCTATTTTCAAGCACTTTTTAATTCCACAATTGGTTAATCATAAGGTCTTGGAAATATTTTAAGCTTTGGAAGTGGGAGAGGTTCTTGTAAGCTTGAAAAGAAGCCTTTAGTGCCCCATTTTCATATCATGAACAAAGGGATCATCCGACCATCTCCTTCTCCATACGGGTCATCTATTGCTTTGGTGCCCAAGAAGAATGGAAAGCATGTCACTAAGTGGAACTTGAGTGGCTATCATTAAAGTAGAATTACTAAGGGATACACATGGAAGATGACATTCAAAACCAAGCAAGGTTTGTTTGAATGGCTTGTTATGATTTTTGGTCTTTTCCATGTTCCTACTACTTTCATGCATATAAAGAAAGATGTATTGAAGCCATTCGTAGACATAGTAGTCTACTTAGATGACATTTTCATTTTCAGAAAATTTCATTATGAACATGTCATGTATGAGTGATCTGAAAATGGGGCTCTTAGGCTTCTTGTCTAACTTACAAGAATCTCTCCCACTTCCAAAGCTTCTAATTTTCCCAAGTCTTAATGATTAACCAATGTGGAAATAAGAAATGCTTGAAAATATGGGTGTATGCTTGTATTTGTTTTCAGCTGGTTATTTACTTTAAAATCTGTTGTTTGTGCTAATATGGGAAGATACTTAAACTGATATACAAATGCATATAACAGTAGTTAGAGCAGAAGTAAAAACAAACACATAAGATAACAATATAATATGGAGTTCACCCTGATATCTTGGGCTACATCTCCTTGAGCTCTAATCAACTCGATTAGGCTCTCTGGGATTATGGCAATAGTTATTTTACAAGTGCCTACACTTAACTCCAATGTTTTACACATGAACATTGGGCTCAGAACACCATCTCATCCCTTAGCTCTTGGAGCTCTTCGACTTTCTAGCTCTGGCTCTTGGCTCTAGCTTTGGCTGTGGCTCTGGCTATGGCTCTGAATCTAGCTCTGAATCTATGGCTCAAGCTCTGGTTCTAGCTCTTAGCTCTTGCTTCTGGTGCTCGCTCTAGCTCTTGGCTCTTGTTGTGGCTCTGACTTCTCTAAGCTCTTTCGCTCGGCCTTTGCATGAATCTGTGAATCGCTTGACCTCCAAGCAATCCCAACAACAATATGCTGCTATCATTTGAGCTCTTTGGCTTTTCACTCAACCTCCGAGTGGCTCCAAAGACTCTTTGCGCATTCAGTGTTTTTTTTTTTGCTATTTTCCCTCCAACCTCTGGTGGCTTTTTCCTATTATAGTGAGCTCAACTTTGGTTTTCCTGCCTTCAGGCCTGCTTATTGCTTCTTCGACTGCTCTCTTTTTTCTCCCCTTTTTACTCTCTGTTTGTTCATGGCTTAATGCCAATCTGTCTCATGACTGTTAACTTCCTCTCCCAGCTCTTCCGATCGCCTGCCTCTGTCTGTTGGAATTCCCTGCTCTGCGTCATCATCACTGTAATGCTTCACAGAGAGGTGGCCACTTGTCTCATCACGAGCTCAACCAACTCTTCCTCAAGCAGTTCGTTACTTCGGTTACTTTGTGAAATGATTCATCTGCCAACTCAATGGTCTAATTGGACTTCAACCTTTATCTGTCAGAGCTTATTTTCTCCGTCGAATCCAGTTTCCCATCGAGCGCAATCTCTGTCGTTAGATCTAGGGCCTCCAAATCCGATGGTTATCACTCTTATCGCGCGGTTGACTTGCTCGGACATTAGCCCATGATGAGAGCGGTTTTCTCTCTCATCTGCTAGACACACGTCAATCAACGTATGGAACTGCTGCGTCCTCTAACAAACCCGCTTACTGCCTGAAACACCTTTGATATTCCGCCAGTTTTGGAACGCGGGACCTGCCTTCAGTTTTAGCACTTTTCCCACAGTTTCTTGGCTTTCCTTGTGACTGAGCGCTCGGGGCTTTACCATTTCGACGGGTTTTGCTCAGCTTTGCGCTAATCGCGCATCAGAAACAACCTCCGTTTTCTGGTTTGAGCCTCCTAACTGTTATTTTTGCACCATGCACAGTCCCCATGGGCCAACAATCAATTCCCTTTGACCGAAGGTCCTCGTTGCTCTGTGATGGCTACAAATTTTCATTGTTCAGAGGTTATTTTTGACAGGCTTCGACATCCATAAGACTTTAAACTCTGGTATAAGTTTTTTTTACAGAGTTTGGGTAGCTTTAAGAGAGTTTAAGGATCTAGATTTGGATCAATGAGAGAAAAGTACTTGATGTCGTAAGTCAAGAACATTTTTTATTGAAGATGTCAAGGGTAAAAATTCTTTGATGTACTTTGGCCATAATATTGGAGAAGGTGAGCTGAAGTTAGACCTATCCATGATTGATGCCATTATGGATTGGTCAATGCTCAAGATAGTTATTTGGATAAGAGGTTTTTTGGGAGAAACCCAATGTTGGAGGATTTTTTTTATTATTTTTTTCTTCTATTGTAGCTCCTTTGCACTCATTGGCAGTTGTGCAAAAGGTATTCCTGTGGGGAGGCAAACAACAAGAGGCATTTGATGCTTTGAGACACAATATTAGTTCAGCCCTTATACTTGCTCTTCTAGACATGAAAAAGTCATTTGAGTTTCAGGTTGTTGTATGTGTATGCAACATGGTAAGCCCATTTAATTTCATTTAGAAATGTTCAATGGTGCAATGATTAAGTTTCAGTGACAAAGGCAATTTCAATGGATGGGTTTTCTTCTACTATTCCACTTGGTCAAAACGAATAAGAAAGGTATAAGCGACAAGTTTATTGATAAACTTTCTAGGCCTATTTTTTGTGTAACTACTTTCCTCAAGCATCATTTTGTTTTACATGAAGGTTAAGATAAAAAAAACATACTTTCAAGATGTACATTCAAGCTTGAGTCAAAGGAATCAAGTAGAGGAATTTGATTACCATTTGTGTCATAATTTGTTGTACCATATTGGTAAGAAGGATGTTTCTATTGATGGTGACATGGAAAAATCCAAGAATTTCATTGAACGATTCCAAATGGAAACTCAAACAGTTCAAGATCAACTTGAAAAGAGCCAAGGCAAGTACAAAGCAAGGCATGACAAGCATCAGGTATATCACAAGTTCCAATTCGGTGATGAAATTTGGCTTCAAATTAGCAAAGATAGGCTCGAAGGAAAAGGTAAAAATCTGAAACCAATTAGATATGGTCCATTCAAAATTTTGGAAAAGATTGGTGTCAATGCCTTCAAGTTGGATTTGCCTTCATATATGAAAATTTATGTTGTTGTTAATGTTAAGAATTTAAGGTTGTATGAGCCTCCTTTGATTGAAGATCAATGAGAATATGTCCAAATTCCTTCCATTGAGGATTTTTCTCTTGAATACCTTGATGAACTACAACAAGGCATCATTCTTGATAGAAGAGCAAGGTATTCAAAATAAGGGAGTGTGGACTACCTTCGAGTGGGGATCAAAGGAACAAATCCTTCAAAAGGAAAATGGATCAACATTGGAAAGGTGAGGGAATTGTGCCCTCACTTGTTGAACAACTGAAAGTGATCTTTTGGTGTCCAAAAGGCTTCCAATTGGCAGGAATGATCAAGTGCTAAAAAAATAGCTCAAAATTCAAAGTTTTTGGACCCATGTGGAACCTAAACGATTTCGTAGTGCTCGTCATCCAAAATCCAACAAAACTCGTTTCACACAAAACAAACTCTGTATGCTCCCAGAATCATGTTTTGTTCGCTTTCCCAAACAGGCTAATTTTTGCAAAATGTGACAACCCAATCAGCAGTTTGTACTACTGACATGGTGCTGATTGTGCATGCTAACGTGGTTGAGTTAAGTGTTCAATGGGCTCCTTTGTTGAATCATGTGATGCCAAGTGGCAGTTTGTCAATGGGTGCATTTGGTGGAATTTAATTGGTTGGAAGGTGGCCAACCATAAGCTGACACATGGCCCAACCTCCAAACACCTCCAAACACCAAGTCTACTCCAATTGCCAATGCGCCATACATGTAGTGCTTATTAACTATGGGTTGTTTCTTTTATTTAAATGTTAAGTGTCACGCATTCCAGGGAAATGGCTAGCCACGAGACTAGTCTTTGAGCACATTCCACCCCATGGGACCACGGTGGAGCGGAGTGAGGGACCGAATGGTAGGGGCGGGCCGTTGGCCTTAGCCCCAGGCACGTGGCCCCCTTTATGTCCATAATTTTTTAATTTTAGGCCTTATAGGACATTTAGTGCATCTGAAAAATTCGCCTTGAAATTGGTGGAAATGGCACTCGGTTAGCGGAAATCCGGGCGAGATTGTGGGTTTGATGCTAAAATTTGGGGAGTTTGTAGAGAGAATAGCAACAAAACTTGGGGAAATCATAACTTGATGAGTTTTTGACCAAATTAGGAGTAGAAAGAGGCTAGAGAAGCATTTTTGGGCATTCTTGAGCCATTGGAACATGTTCCAAAGCTATCTGAGCATTGTGAATTGATGTATTCACACTTTTTAGCATAACAGAGATGGTCAAGCCATTAGAAGCTGGATCAAGGAGATGTAGCCCAGGCGGAGTGAACTCCTTCATCATGTGTTGTTGTGATACTGTTTTGGCGATGTTCATGTTTGTTACATCCTATTGTTCAGTCACTTGTTTATGTTAATTTGTACATGTAATTTATATAAAAACACTCAAAACTCATGCTAAAACTTGCAATTAACCTCATGAATTCTTAAGCACTTTTTCATATTTTGAAGAGAAATTTAGCACAAAAAGAACTAGTTTTCCCATTGAGATAAGAAAATGTGAAAATTTGGACATTTAACAAGGTATCCACATTGCTGATAATCATTCAACCTATATAGTTGTCTGGGAAGTTGCAACCATGCATAAGAATAATGGGAATTAAAGTCCAGACAAATTATCTTTATAAATTTTAGGCGTTGAATGAGGTATGCCCATTATTGATAGAAATTGCTCCCATGAAAAGGAAAATTCATGAAGCACAATCTCAGACATGTGAAAATAGCTTGATATTAAGGTTAACACATAAATAACAATCACAAGTTGAGAAGGGGATCTTGACAGTGAAATTATTCATCTAGAGTTCATGCAAGTGACCCTAGCCTATTGAGACCCATAGGAATAAAAATCGCTCCAACTTTGTGGTGTCTTGTTTCCCCAATTTGATTTCAGTGTATTGAGAATGGCATCTGCAATAGAAAATCAAAATAAATATGAGATAGTTTGGAGCTCTGATCAAGTTGTGTGATGTTGTAGATAACTTTTTCAATTCTATAGATAATAGAAATATTGAAAACCAAATATAAGAGATACTCGATGGACTGTTATGTCAAATTTTCTTGCGAGCTAACTATCGTTGGGGTTTGTGACTGACTACCACCCTTCTCGTAGGCTGCATAATAGTTAAAACTTATTGGACTAATCAAATTTTGGACAAATGTCCTTACAGGATGAAAATCGTAGACGACGACGGTTGGCCTAACCATTTTCAAGAAGAGACGCTTATCGACATAATAATATATTTTATTTTCTATATAAATATATTATAAGAAATATAATTAAACATAATATTAACTATACTAATATTAAATAAAATATATTAATTACCATATATTAAAAGTTAGCTTAGTTTCATACAAGCATATTCTCACAAAACCTTTCTTTGTGACACAAAGGTGTTGTTGGAATGGATACACTGGATACGAGACACTTGACATACTCGACATAGTTTCAACCATTATATGAAGACAATATATTCGTATTGGAAAATGGAATTCTTGTTAATAAGGATGATTGTGGACTATCTTGAATCTTGTATGAATACTCTTCATTGGCTCCTGTGGAATTTGGACCATAGTATGAAGTTGATCGAGTGCCACTTAGGCATGTGTGCCACTCATGCATCCGCTGGCAGTAGGGAGACTATTAGATGGCCCACTAGATCCCATCCTGGTGGTTGGCTCAAATTCATAACCTATGGCATGACTACAATCTTAATATGTCAATTATTTTTCTTTTTTTAAGTTTTGTATGTTTTAGGCCAGTTAGGTTTGTATATTAATCTCAACATGGATAATTTTGTACTCCTGTGCTCTTAGCTGTTAATGTCCTCTAGAAGGAAAATATTTTTTTTGGCCATAGTCATGACTCCTTTGTGAGATATTGACTGACCTTGCTGTATACCCCATATTTTTAGATAACATAATTTCATGTGACGAAAGAAAAAAAAGTTGACTTAGTTTAACTAATAGACAAAATGATTTTTTTTTTAGTTAGTATGAATCTAGAAATATAATTTCTAGCACAATTGTGATTTCTTGTTCTTAAAAATGCACATTTGAATGCATAAATAGATTCAATACCCTTAAAAACCCCTAGACACTAAAATTTTGCAAATTGAAAATTTTAAACTTATAATTTTTAAAAATATCTATTGAATTTTGTTGAAAATTGAAAAAAAAAAAACTCTAAAAAAAATCATTTCATTTATTAATTAGAACACCATTAAAAATTGACTAAACATAATTAATGTCCTTAAAAAAATTTATTTAATCATTTGTCACATAAATATAACCTCACCTTGTTTGTATTATAATCATAAAATGTGTACAATTTTAAATTATGCATTGTAAGTTGTTAAACATTGTAAATGTATTTATGTATGGTAAGCTGCTAACAATTTAAAATGTAATTTGTTGATTTACATATTTGAATGGGCCAGTTAATATGTTTTTTTTATTTCTTTAATATATATTTATTAAAAAATTATGATTTTTCTTTTTAATTATATGTTTAAAAACTACAAAAATAAATTATAGGTTGAAGGTTAGATAATAATGTTAAATTTGGAAAAACAACACTATGTTATTTAGAGAGATGATTTTAGATATGTATGTAATGAATTTGAAAATGGTGTAAAAAACCGAAATGTAGAAAAACGAGATGACTTTCTAAATATATGATTGTTATTTATAGAAATTGTCTAACAACATGAATTTTGAGTTTTCCTAACATTCATATGTTATTTTCATACAATACATAATGCATATATTTGTATTACTGCAACCCTTGAATATTTAAATATTGAATCTCATTACAAAAACTTGTGGAGTTGGAGAGAATTGATTGTTCTTGAACACAACTATTTTTCTAAAATTTATAATTTCAATCTATATATTTTTTAAATTGTGAAATTCGTTATGTCCTAATTAAAATGTCTTCTATTATTGCAATTTAAAAGGTCTTAATATGATCAAACAATGCCTTTTCTAGATTGTAGATCTTAATGTCCTCTATTGCATCATATAATTTTTTCTAAATGGTTAAGGCCCCAATAATTTATAGTAGAACGAGAATGAATTTTATGATTTTGATATATGTCCAAAGAAAAATGTTTTTTTTTTTTTTTTTTTTTTGTAGATAAGCACCCTCAGGGGATTTGAACTAATGACCAGTCACAAAGAGTGCCTTAACAATGCACCGCGATACTGTTCTAACAAAGCCTCTTTCCCCATACCTTTCGAGAAAAGAAATGAGCCATCAAAAGGAATATTGTTGCCGCGATTCGATCCGCTGCCAGACAAGTGGCACCGTTTTCCCAAGTAAGGGGAACTCCCTGAAAACCTAGAGAAACGCCTTCACGTCCCCACTTAGGGGGAACGAGAACCGGTAGATTTCGGCCCTTCTGGCTGGAAAAAATATTCATACTTCCTGCCCCAATACTATCAACCCAAAGCCCTTAGCTCCAAAGAAAAATGTATTAAAAATATTAAAAACTATTATTTTTTTTAAATATTATATCTTTAAAATCTATACATTATAATCTATATATGTAGTTTCGTGGACAATATATTGGTCTAAATTATATAAAAATAAATTCAAAAATAAAAATATATATGTGTTTTCTCAAAAATTAATGTTCTCTTGTATGTGCAGCACACACCACCACCAAGTTCATAATCTCAAATTTATATCCAAAACAACCAAATCATTATGCATGTAGGGTTTCCACTTAGGAAAAATTAAATTGAAAAAAATACCAAATCATTATGCACGTAGGGTTTCCACTTAGGAAAAATTAAATTGAAAAAAATGCGTGTACATCGGTGGAAGATAGTCAATGAAGTAAATGATTATCGAGTATTATATTTATACACGAATTTATGTATGTAACTTCAATAATACCGATGGATATTTAATTTTTCGGTTAACCATTAAAATATTATTTTTCCTGTTAACTCTATCCATATTTTTTTTTACAAGTGAAATGGAAAACTGTTAGTTACGGAATCGTTTATAATTTCTTTTCCCGGAAGATACATCATATTTATATAATTTTTAATTTATATTACGTAAGGGTAGATCTGGTAGTTGCGGTGGGTTGTTAACACTTTTATTATCTGTATTCAATTCTCTCAAATGGCATGCTTAGTTTACTGTTACCTTGTAAGTAGTTACAAATTAAATTTATTTAATTGATTGCAAAATAAATATATTCTAATGATAATTGTATTTCACTTATAAAAAATATAATTTTAAATTATCCATTTTTAGTCATTAAAATTAACCTTGCACAATTAATATTTTCAACAAAATTAATTGCCAAATAAATATATTTCAGTGGTAATTGTATTTTATTTATAAAAAAGACAAATTTTAAATTATACATTGTAAGCTGTTAAAATCAACTTTACACAATTAATATCTCAACTAAAAAAATATTGAAATAATTAATATAAGTTTATGGTAATTATATTTCACTTACATGGTAATTGTATGGAAATTATGCATATATAGAAGTTACGTGTATAAGGAATCTCTCTTCCGTATATGCACGCTTTCATATACACATGCATATATAGAAGCTACGCATATACAAAAACCATTTTCTATATATGCACATATATATGTAAGTGATGGCTTCTGCATATGCACATACATATGGAAGCGTGCATATATGGAAGATGGATTCTATATATTCACAACTTTTGTATATGCAAAAATTTCTATATATGCACAACTTTTATATAGAAATTTGTGTATATACAAAATTTGTGAATATAGAAAGTTGTACATATACATAAGTTGTGGATATACAAAATCCATCTTCCATATATGCACCCTTCTATATGTATGTGCATATAAAGTCATGGCTTATTGTAAATTTCCTGCAAATTCTCTACAAATCTACCTCTAAGACCATGTAGAAAATCTGACTATATAGATTAACCTGATAATGTAATATACAAAGCAAAATACTATAATCTACTTTTACTATCAATTTGCGGAAGCATAAAGATTGAGCAAGATCGAGCTGAACACATATAACTAGAAGAGGAAACAATACACATGAAACACAAAAGAATACTCTAGGGAAAGCCTCAGCTAAAAACCCCACTATCTGTATTATCGTACAAGGTGGAAATATCTCAGAATTACACAAAGCCTTAGCTCTCAGAGCTAGCCAGGTCTTAGTACAATTCTCATGGATGCTCACAGGCAAACAAGGTTTCTCACAAACCTTATCCTCTGCCCTCCAAGCCTCCTATTTCCTTGCGCAGTTTCTCTTGGGTGATCTAGTTGTTACCAAGTGTAACACTGATCACTCACTTTGATCTTACACCATTTAAAACTGCAGAATCCTTAAGGAGCCTTATTCCTTCTGCATGGATGAGTTTCCTTTATAGGAAAACTCATGCAACTGATAGTAACCTATCCCTGTCATCACTCACTTTGATCTTACACCATGTTTCCTTTATAGGAAAACTCATGCAACTGATAGTAACCTATCCCTGTCATCACTCACTTTGATCTTACACCATGTAAAACTGCAGAATCCTTAAGGAGCCTTATTCCTTCTGCATGGATGAGTTTCCTTTATAGGAAAACTCATGCAACTGATAGTAACCTATCCCTGTCTTTAATCTCAACTAAGTCTTTCTCTAAATAGACATGCATGAGCTATTTATGAGAGAATCCTCAGTTATCTGGAGTACACTAGTTTGATGCATGCATGCATTAATTGATTGAACTCACAATTAGTTCCTCAAACAGTTTGGAACTAATTTAACTGAATTTAACTCACTTAATTGAGCTAACTAATTACAACTCAAGTACAACTCATCCTTATCTCCTTAATTAAGGGATAATCTCCTTAATTTAAGGGATAACTGTTGCATGACTTCACAAAGACTTCTAGCTTGAATTTCTCCAACTAATTAATCCATAATGAATTAATTAATTATTTTTCAAGCTGCTAGTGAGACTAAATTCAAATTTAATTCACAAATTTAATTCAGGACAAATTAAAATTGGAATATTCGGAATGCTATTTTTAGCATTTCTTGTTTCTATTCTCAACACACACACACACACACACACACACACACACATATATGTGCATATATATAAGTGTGCATATACAGAAGATGACTTTTATATATCTGTAACTTTTTTATATGCATGTGTATATGGAAGAGTGCATATACGGAAGATGGCTTTCATGTTTGCGTAACTTCTGTATATACACATTTTCCATAAATGCACATATATATTGATAAAATATGATAAAATATGATGTTGTGTATATTTTCATTGATCAAATGCAATTACATATATACAAGCGAACACAATCTGTTGGTTGAAAAAATATCTCAACCACACACCAATGTAGGAAATAGATCCTAACTACTAGGAATAGACTCCTTAACTTAGTAAGAATCAAAACTAAGACAAGTAGGAGTTACATTTTCCAACACTCCCTCTTAATGACTACTTATCTGAATATCAATCTGCAAAATGTAGTTGTGGTCAAACATAACAAAGAATATGTTGATGTCCATAGAAAGGAGCAACCATCCACCGGAATGCATGGGTATTAACCGCTGCAACCACTAGTCTCGTAGTCCTTCGCATACACGGTTCTTTCAACCATTATAACTACACACCTATACCTGTACATGTAAATCCCCCTCCATCATTGTTAACCTGGGTTTTGTCAGATTACCTGTAACCATGCATTGGGTTTTATCGGATCACCCCTCAACCATGCCTCCAAGGGCTCTCAGCCACCAAGGCTCAACTCAGCCATGAAGGCTCAACACAGCCACGAAGGCTCAACACAACCACGAAGGCACTCTAGTCACTATGGGCCACAAACTTGCCACTAGGTCACTCCAGTCACTCTAGGCTACAAACTTGTCACTAGGGC
>APFE030392674.1:14589-42309 GCA_000404065.3 Pinus taeda | reverse complement strand
GGCTGGAAACAGTTTCAACTTTTGAGCGTTAGTAACATAATCATAACTTCTGCATAATATATCAAATTCAAAAAGAAACTCATCCGGATCTTCGGAGGATAAACCATGAAAGTTAGGTAGAGCAGACAATGGAATATTTTTCATTGTTCCTGCAGGGAGATCACTGATAGGAAATCCCAAGGTAGAGAGGGAATTTTCATCCCTTCTTTCCCCTTCAGGCTCTGCACGTCTTCCACCAAAGAGACCTTCATTGTTTCCTTCCATTGTTGGCTCTCCTACTGCACTTGCTCGATCGTCAGAATCTTCTATTGGCTCTTCGACGTTTTCTACCGGTCGTCCAACGCTTTCTACTATTTCCTCAATGTATTCTGCTGATCTACTAACACTTTCCTCTGACTCTCCAGCACTGACTGCTGGTTCTTCTATATTTTCAGGACCCACGACTTCCTCTGTTTTGTAATCTGACTGGGGTGATTGCTGAAGTTTTGACTTTCGAGAACTTAATCTTTGCGATGATTCAGCCTTTGATACAATCTCGTCAATAAAAGTTTTTCATCCTCCCCAGCCTTTGCCACATGTGGGGTTAGTTTTCTTCTGGTTTCCGCGTCCTATCATACAATCTGCACATTTGAAAAGAAAAGATTAATGCTTTTGAAATCTATAATTACCTTCCCCGGCAACGGCGCCAAAATGTTGGTCGCTTTAATTGTTTCCACAATTCAAGCTCCACATAAATTGTCAACCCGAGGAAGTCTTTTTATTTCAAAGGTAGTCACGTAATAGATATGCTCAATTTCAAAAGCAGAAACAATGTTGTAGTAAAAGAAAGAACACACAGTTATTAATCTCACCAATCTACTGATTCACACTCTATTTAATCAAAGCTGAAGTCAATTAAGTTATAACGGAGATAATCCCTCTATTGCAGTTACAATTCAAATAAAGGAAGATCAATCTGCAAGGAAAGAAATCAATCAACCACAGCAGGAACAGGACCCTATTCCTTAGTGAGGAACTTCAGCACCTGATGCCTGACACTTAATCACACTGTGAACTCAAGGGATCAAGACCCTATTCCTGTGAGTAGGAACCTTCAGCACCTATTCCCTTGTTTCTAATCACACTGCAGACAAAGGAAAGCAATTAATGGGAGCAGAACCCTATTCCTGTATGCAGGAATCTTCAGCACCTGTCTCCCAACATCATTCATTCATGCAATCAAACAGAAACGGATGTCTCAACTTCTAAGGGTGAAAGCATTCAATACATGCAGTGCTAAGGACACAGAGTATTGCTCAAGCTGTGTAACCAGTGTCTAACAACAGAATTAAAATGAAGTGCAAACATATAAAGAATTAAACAATCTACAAGAACCAATGGGCGAATCTTGTGAGGAAGGCAGGCCCTTACCCTCTCACAAGATTCCCCGGGGGAAAGAATTAAATTGGAACAATCAAAAGAGAAATTTATTCATCTGTCAAAGTCACTAATACATTACAAATGGAGACTAGCTCCAGTTCTCACACAGTATTCTCCTGTAGCTTTCACAATGACCGACCCCTTCTAATGATGATGTCTCCTCTTTTTAAAGAGGAGACATCATTTACAATTTACATGAGAGCGAATCCATATTATCTCAAATCTGTTCTTTTCCCAAAACAGGACTATTCAGTTCTTCATAAAAAGATACTGTTACAACAGAGACAACAAGAATGCTATCTTCAGGATGATCCAGGTAATCATGTCTTCATACTGCTGCTACTATTCTTCAAAAAGCTCTTCCAGAATCGCAAATTACGGCCAACAGAATTTGCGTGCTTGACGGCTGTTTCAGCAACTGAGTCAGCTGTTTCAGCAACTGAGTCCACTGTTTCATCAACTGAGTCCGCTGTTTCAGCAACGGCCGCATATACTTATCTGCAATCTTTGGACTTGTGTTAGCAACGATACACTCCAATTAATGATAAAATATAAGAGTATTGTGGAATTAAATGTAAAACAGATTAAACATATAATAAAGAAAAGGTTTTTGTATACCTTGGGAAAAAGTGGATGAAAATGATAATGGGATTCATGGTTATAAGGGTAAAGTGGTATCAAAATATATAGCAAAAATGATACATAGTGGGGTCCTAACAGGTATATGATAAAGGATTATGGTAAAGTTAAGGGGATTTGTGATTAATGTAAAATGACTAATTATTGCCTTTTTCTATGCAGAAAATGAAGAAAGTGGAAGATCGCCATTTTGGAGGAAAAGACAAGGCAAAACCAATTGCCGTCCCTTTGACAGGAAACCACATCCAGATGAGGAAATCGAGATCAGAGCGCATGGGCTAGGAAAAGGAAGAAGAAACACAATATCATTGCAAGAGGATGAAAAGATCACTGAAGATTATAGATATGGCGAATCCCTCAAGATCCTTTGATCCTGAGGGATCGCTACCTCAAGGCTATCTACATTTTTGGTATTTCTTCCTAGCCACTATAAGAATGGATAGCGCCGTAAGCCCAAGGGGTGGATTATTGTTGATTAATAGAATTTGTTGTTCCAATTTGAACTTTGATCATCGACTCTCTTTAGAAGAGTGATCACTGTAACTTTGTTTTTATGATTAATACATAAACTTCATTGTTGTTCCACTATCTGATTCTGGAGTAACTGTAGCAATGCGTCCCTGGTGGCTAAGGGCCCAACCCTAGTGGATCACTTGCTTCATGTATCATTATTTTCCAATTACAAGTCGTGTGTGGTTTGATTTCCTTTACTTGCTTTATTCAGTAATCTGTTGATTCTTGACATTTCGTTTACTGGCTCTGTTATATTTAATTCGTATTTGAACAGTAAGATTATTATTTGTAACTGAAGATGTTATGTTGTTCATTCTAAAATCGTATCGCATTGTCTAATTCAGACTTTGCTGTTCATTTACAGATTGACACTACTGTTCATTTACAGAGTAACATTTCTTTTCATTTACATATTGACACTACTATTCATTTATAGAGTAGCATTGCTGATCATTTATAGATAGACATTACTCTTCATTTACAGAGTAACATTGTTGTTAATTTACAGCCGCAAATGTTGTTCCCTTATAACTGTGGTTAATACTTATTATGCTAAACTTAAATTACTAATTCCATCATCCTCGATTTGCTGGGTGTTTACATTTGATTTAGTTCACTGTTCAATATTTCATAGACTTACCTAAGCTTGCTGTTCCATTCTTGGATTATCGTTCAATTCATTTAGTAGTTAAATATTGCTGATTCAATTCCTTTTGGTTATGGTTGCTGCTTAATTCATATCTGTATGTTAAGCTTTGTTGTTCAATATTTTCAATAGATTAGTTGTTTTTCCTTTTCCTGTTAATTGAATTGTCATTTCAAGTATGTGCTTTGGTATGAACAGAATGATCTACAACTGTAGCGAACATTGACTATTGTTGTCTAGTTCCCAGATTGGAGATTTTCTCTTTGATTGCTTTTCATTTGCATCAGTTTACAAAGGAAAGAGTTATCATTACTACATCCTTGACTGATGATTGCTATAGTTTCTTAAGTGAATGATCTAGTTACAATGCATCTAAGTTTCTTTCCATTAAATTTAGAGTTTGTCTCCAGCATTTTTTTACTTTTGTAAAAGCACTATACTACTCGCATTACTCTTGACAAGTGGCTGCCTCACACTGAGTACACTCTTGAGATAACAAATAGTACCTAGATTGGTAATTAATGTAGGGTAAATAGAGATTAAAAAGACCCTTTTTACTGCCCAATATTTTAGCACCGTTGCCGAAGAAGAGTGTAGCCATTTGTTTCTTTTGAGAGTAGTGTAAGTACCTACTAGGAGAGAGTTGGGTTTTAAAAATGGAAGGCAGGAACCTGCGTACGGAGCATGTAACAGCCCTGCTCCCCCACTCGCTTTCCTGCAGATTTGTTTTTATTTTGGGTAGAAATAAGCATTTGATTTGTGTGCATGACTAAGAAGAAAAAACTTGAAAAGAATCTTAAACCACTACCCAAGCTTGATAAAGCTAAGGGGGTGGTGATCCTTGGCCGATCAACCTTTATAGACGAAATCCTTAAAAAAACAGAATCTCAGCCTTCGGTAGGACCTAGAAAAGATGCTTCTAGACAACCTACTAGTTCCCTTTAGGCCATAGGATCACCATCTGTAGCCTTTGTTGAGGTGCACAGCCAAATAGAGGAGCAAGATTTTCAAGAAATTGAGAATTCTATCCCAAAACAACTACAAGAAGGGAACCTTAGTAATCTCTACGGGGGAGGAGGAGAAACAGGAGAAATTTTATAACCAAGATCTCCTCTTGGAATAGTTCAGCCATTAAACAACCCAAATAAGTGAAGTGTTGTAAAAATCATCTAGAATGAAGTTGAAGAACCTGAAGAGCTAAAATTCCCTCAGGCCTTAATTCAACAAGGAACTCTCATCATCCCAAAGAAAGGAAGTGCCGTTAAGGCCATTCCTGTTAAGGCCATTCTTGCTCCTTCTAGCCAGCCTAGGAAGACACTCCTAAAAATCCTAGAAGGATATTGGCACATTTATACGAAGAGCTTCGACGTAAATCACATGAAAGAGACCTTTGTCGACGCGTTTCGAACCAACCAGTGTGGTTCATCGTCAGGACAAGTTGAAGATCAGATCCAACTTAGCACGTTTAAATAGTGTATGCAGAGACTCCAACGGCCATATTGCCAACTGCTAATTTTGACCTAATGACCTAATGGGTCATTAGGTCAAAATTGCCGTTGGCAATATGGCCGTTGGAGTCTCTGCATACACTATTTAAACGTGCTAAGCTGGATCTGATCTTCAACTTGTCCTGACGATGAACCACACTGGTTGGTTCGAAATGCGTCGACAAAGGTTTCTTTCATGTGATTTACGCCGAAGCTCTTCGTATAACTATGATGAATCACAAAAGTCTCAATTCTACGATATTGGCACATATTTAATCAAATGGCCCAGAACCAACAAACCCCCCAAACATCCACACTGACATATCCCATTGTAGATATTGCAGCTAATGCACCTATGAAGGCCATTCCTCTTCAGCATATCCCTATATTCCATGGCCAAACATTGGAAGATCTAGATGCATTTTTGTTTGAATTCGATGTGCTGTGTAGAGGGTATGACTATACCACCGATCCCTGGAAGCTGAAACTATTTCCCTCTACATTAAAAAGGGCTGCTTTACGATGGTTTATGGGGTTAGGTGGAGGTGTCATAAACAACTAGGATCAGATGAAAGAGGCTTTCTTGAAGAAATATCAAGATTATTATAGGTCTAGAGAATTAAAGGATGAAATATTTCAGATGGTAGCTAGACCTAGTGAGACAGTAGAAGAATATGTTGAACATTTTCAGTATAATCTTCAAAGATCTCCTTATGCATCATTACCCTTACCTGACAATGTATTAAAAACAACATTAATTAAAGGCATGAAGTAACAATGGGTTGAAACACTAAATATTATGGGAAAATGAGATATTTATCAAGAAAATTTTGCTGACAATATTGACTTATGCATCAGGAGTTCGTGAGGTAGTACAAGGCTAAAACCAGCAGAACATGATAGGTACACAAGGGACAACAAGATCTCTAGAGAAGGAGTAACTCGTGCAGAAATCGGAAATTTATTGGAGAATTTCAAAACTGATATATTGGGGACTCTGACAATGCAGATCGATATTATGCAAGTGAAACAGAAATAAGCAGAAGCATAGCAGAATCTGGTAATATTTTGCCCTAGATGCAAAAAGAAACATAGACACAAAGAGTGCCCACTAGATGCAGTTCAAGTCTGTGCTATTTGTACAAAAGACCACTCTATGAAGAATTGTCCCTCACTTCTTGGTCTGAAAGAAGTATACAAAGAAGTGGAAGAAGAAGCAGAACCGATGTACCTACTTAATCAGTGCCGTCAATGGCAGCCACGACAATCAGGTATGTTCTCTGATCCATCTTCTTCTTTCCAGCCTCCATAATATCATGCTCAACAATATAATACAATGTGGAAAAATCAACCTCCCTTCTCGAACTGGTCACAACAACCATTTCCTTCATCATCACCATGGTCGAATCAAGCAAGCCAATCTAATTGGCCAAATTTTCCCTATGCTCCACCATATTGGCAAAATAATGCATATCCAACACAATGGTCCCCTCCCACTTCGTAGAGTCAAGCTTGGCAGACAAACTGGCAAAGACCGATGAATCAGCCAGCAAGAACCATTCCACTCCCTCAACCTACACTGCCAGCACTACAAAAAAATCCCCAGTCTAACTTAAGACCGCAACTCCCAGCCTAACCCAACCTGAACCCAAATAATAGACCGGTTCAATCCATTCAAATAATTGAAACACCAGAACCAGAAACCAATCTAAGGGAGTGAAACAACCTTCAATTAAGGTTTGGGCGCATTATAGAAACTGAGGGAGATAAAAATGTTCAAGATGAAAAGCAGTTACCCGCAGAAAAACCATTACAAGAAGAAGATGTAGTCAGACAACAGACTCATGACCAAGCAACCACATCTTCTCCCCCATTCATAGAACAATTAATCATACTATGCACTATAGAACATCCTGACTTTGATATTCTGGGAGAACTAAAGATTTTGTACATAAAAATCCCACTCCTCCAAGCTATCCAAGATATTCCAATATATGCAAAGACCATCAATGAGCTATGTATAAGAAAACCAAGGAGGAGAATAACAAATAACCCAATAGTCCAAGTAGTTGGCACCCTATCTGATCTATTATCAGGAAGAGAAGCACCTGTCAAATATGAAGACCCAAGAAATCCAGTAGTGACAATGCAAATCAATGGAAAAACCTTTTTGAATGCCTTAGTTGATTTAGCGGCTACAATTAATATTTTAACAACCACCACTTGTAAAAAACTTGGTATTACATCAGTAGAACCAACCTCCACCTTATTAGAATTGGCTGAACGATCACTGATCAGTAGTTAGGCCAGAAGGTACACTACATGCTGTCATGGTATCTATTGACTCCTCGGAATATCCTGCCAACTTTCTGATAATAAACCCCAAAAACCGACTCGATGGACACCTGTTAATTTTAGGCAGACCTTGGATTGTGACCATTGATGCTTACATTGGCTGCCGACAAGGCAATATGACCATAACTAGAGGGAGTAATATCAAGAATCTAGCCCTATACCCTCCAGCCCAGCAAAGTGTAACAATAAAAAAAACTAACAAACATCCTGTATCATACCTCACAGAAAACATTAGATCCCCATTAACCATAGAAGATGCCCTCTATTTTAAAGATCGAATAGAGGATGATGTTATTAACAACTTCATTAACCAAGCTGAATCTAGATCCTGTGTATAATGTCACATGATAGAGGCAACATTTGACAATGAACTAGAAGAAGATCCCCTCAAAGACACTCATGATCAAACAATACCCACTACCTCTATTTCAAACAACAAAACTATAGAGATTGAGCCAGGAAAAACCTTGAACATCAATAATAACCTGACTCCTAAACAAGAAGAAAAGCTGGTCCAACTACTAAGAAAATATAAGGAAGATTTTGCATGGGAGTATCTGGACATGAAGGGAATCGACCCCTAGCTATGTGCACACCACATTTATACAGAAAAGGATGTGAGACCCGTTTGCCAACCCAACGGAGACTCAGCCCTCACCTGAAAGACATTGTGAAAGCTGAATTACAAAAACTTTTGGATGTAAACTTTATTTATCCGATCTTCGATAGCAAGTGGATCTCTCCACTAGTAATGGTACCAAAGGAGAATGAAAAGTGGAGGATTTGTGTAGATTATAGAGAATTAAACAAAGCAACCCAGAAAGACCACTTTCCACTTCCATTCATTGATCAGGTATTAGATACATTAGCAGGAAAGAAATTCTTTTCTTTCTTGGATGGCTTCAGTGGATACAATCAGATTTAGATTGCCCCTGAAGACTAGGACAAAACCACTTTTACCTGTCCTTGGGGAACATTTGCCTACAGAGTCCTACCATTTGGCCTATGCAATGCCCCTACCACATTTCAAAGGTCCATCCTTAGCATCTTTTCAGATTTAATAAATGAAGGGATTGAAGTATACATGGGTGATTTTGCACCATACGGAGATGATTTCGATCCAGCACTTGACACATTGGAAAAGGTCCTACAACAATGTATCGCCACCAGGCTCTGCTTGAGCCATGAAAAGTGTTATCTGATGATGACTGAAGGACTCATCCTCGGTCATTATATCTCAGCAGCTGGAATACAGGTAGATCCGGCCAAAATTCAAATAATTTTGCTAATACCTAGTCCTACCACACAGACAGAGGTACGCAATTTTCTTGGGTTTTCTAGTTATTATAGGAGATTTATAGAACATTTTTCTCAAATAGCTACACCTCTATACGCACTAATAGGGAATGTTGATTTTGTTTGGACAGATAAATGTGACCACGCTTTTGAGGATCTGGAAAAGCTTGTGTCAACAACCCCAGTGCTCAGAGGCCCAAATTGGGACCTACCATTTCAAATTTCATCAGATGCTTCAGACACAACTATTGGAGTAGTCATTGCCCAGGAAGAAGACAAAAAACCATATGTAATCTATTATATTAGCAAGAATTTGTCTCCTGCTAAGCTAAACTATACTATTACTGAAAAATAATTTTTAGCTGTAATACACACTGTAAATAAATTTAGGCATTATATCACTGGATATCCTATTGTTTTATATATAGATCACTCTGCCATAAAATATTTAGCAAATAAAACTATTACAAATGGTAGAGTAACAAGATGGTTGATTTTATTATAGGAATTCGACATCACAATAAAAGATCGACCTGGGAAATAGAATCTTGTAGCTAATTTTCTCTCACGAATGCTAAAGCTAGTGGACGCAGCAGCAGTCGAAGATCAATTTCCAAATGAACGTTAATTTGTTGTTATTGTCAAGACAACCTGGTATGCTGATTTTGCAAATTATTTAGTAGTAGGCAAATTACCAAAGCATCTGACCCCCAATGAACGAAAAAAGATTGTGCAATGTAGTACCCAATTTTCTTGGATTGGGGGCTACCTATTTCATTAGGGGCAGATATGCACATCAGAATATGTGTATGTGAAGATGAAATATTTGAAATTTTGAAAGCCTGTCATGACGAACCGTGTGGCAAACGTTTTGTGGATCGAAGAACTGGTCACAAAGTTCTACAAACAGGGTATTACTGGCCCAAAATCTTCAAAGACACGAAGAAATTTGTTCAAGCCTGTGACAGTTGCCAAAGAGCAGGATGCCTTGGATAGTCTGACGAAATGCCTTTAAATGCACAGCTAGTAATCGAACCATTTGAGTGTTGCGCGCTCGATTTTCTTGGTTTGATCAACCCATCATCAAACTTGAAAACATATATTCTAGTGGCAACTGAGTATGTGCCCAAATGGGTTGAAGCAGAGGCACTTCCAAGAGCTACAGAGGAGTCTGTCATTCATTTCTTAGTCCAAATATTTGTGCGATATGGCCTCCCAAGAGACATAATCACGGATGAAGGACCATAGTTTACAAGTAATAAAATCACTGTAACATTAAAAAACTATCATATTCAGCACAAGTTTACCACTCCGTATCACCCACAGGCAAATGGCCAAGTAGAGAGCACGAATAAGGTGATAGAGGCAATATTAACAAAAACCATTGCGTCGCACAGACGTGATCGGGCTACAAGATTGCTGGAAGCCTTGTGGGCATACCAAACAATGTGGAGAAACACCATCGGTTATTCACCATATCAGCTAGTATTTGGAAAGGAACCCATCTTTCCAATAGATTTCGAAATACAAATGTTGAGAATAGCACAGGAGGTCGGTCTAGATTTAAATGAGGCCCAGACTAATATATTACAACAAATCGACGAGCTAGATGAAATTAGGCTCTAGGATCTTCAACATACTGCATTAATCCAATAGTAGAGAGCAAAATGGCACGATGCCCTGATCAAAAAGAAAATCTTCCATGAAGGAGATTGGGCACTCCTATACGATTCTAGGTTTTAGGATTTTGCGAGAAAGCTTCAGACTCGCTGGCTTGGACCATATGAAATTCAGAAAGTGCATGACAATGGAACCATTACTTTGACTACTATTGATAGATCTGGACATACCTTCAAAGAAAATGGCAACTAAGTGTGACTGTACCATAAACCGCTTACTCAGGAATCCTTCTACCAGCAACTCTGGGAAAATTCTGACATGCAGATTCTGGTCGAGGAAGAGAATTCTTCCTTGGCTTTGGTTCACTAAGTAATTTTATTGCTTTTAAATTTTGTACATAACTTTTTCTATTTTGTTTCTGTAGATTACTTTCTGTATAGATTTCTGCATTTCTGCAATTTTTTTTACATTTTGCCGTTCCTTTTCGAAGGAACAACACTTTCGTTTTTGCTGTTCCTTTTCGAAGGAACACAACCTTTGCATTTTTCTGTTCCTTTCCGAAGGAACAACATTTTCACTATTTTGTTGTTCCTTTCCAAAGGAACATAATTTATGCCTTTTTGCTATTAATTTTTGAAGGAACAACACTTTCACATTTTTTTATTCCATTCTGAAGGAACAACACTTCTGCATTTTTGTTGTTCCTTTTGAAGGAACAACACTTTCGTTTTTTTGTTGTTTCTTTCTGAAAGAACAACTCACCCGCTTTTCTTTTGTTCCTTTCCGAGGGAACAAAACTTTTATTATTGCTATTCCTTTCCAAAGGAACAACATTTCCGCATTTTTGTTTTGCGCTTGCTTTATTTGTTGTTTCGATTAAGGAACAACTGTTGTTCCTCTTAAAGAACAACAATTCTGAGTATGTTTTTATTTTTGCTTGCTATTCCTCTTAAAGGAACTGCATTTTTTGTCTGCAAATATTCTTTTGTTGTGCCTCTAAAGAAACATCAGCTGCTCCATCTAAAGAACAACACTTTTTGAATGCATTTTTCTTCTTTTTGTGTGTATGTGTGCTTCACTATTTAGAGGATTTTTGTGAGCAATGGTCAATTAAGGCACAACTATACATTTATGCACAAATACAAGAACTAGAGGATACTAAAATCAACAAACCAAAGAAAAATCGTTATCTTTAAAGAAATTGCTTTGAATTGATAAGAGAAAAGAGGAAAGGACACAACTATTTATATCACTTTGTTGTCTTTATTTTCACTCACACCAATTTGATTGATTATTTTAATCATGATGGTTCTTTCTAAATCCCCATAATTCTCTTTGATCATTATTATTGAATAAGAATAAGGGCATATTTTCCTCTATTGAGATGTTCAAACTTCTTCTACCATCCCTACTCTTAAGGAGTGTTGAGCCACCCTCTATATATAAATAGGAAAGTGCTATATAAAAGAAAAGAAGGAAAATAAAACATACATATCTATATGATTACTAACATGATTTTTCAGATGAAGGATAGGGGGACTCATCAAGAGCCAACCTACCATGATCATAAGGAAGAAGGTGAAGTGGAATTCCCACTATGGACACCACACTAGGGATATGATCCAAGAGGAACACCAAAAAAATAAAAGGTCCTTGGAACGGGAGGTCTCATCACGAGCCGACCTGTCCACCTTCCACTCCTTGCTGGTGAATAGCATTGTGATTCATCTGGTTACCAAGCCAACACAATGGTCTCCATTCTCACATCGCATAGCACTTTCCTAGGCATACACAAAGGATTATGGTTCCAAGGGTGAAATAAGCAACTCTGTCAAGGTTATTGACACCTGTGGGCAACAGAGCTCTGCTGATGGTATTGAAGTCATATTTTTCATACACCAATAGATATTATAAACCCTTCTTCTTATATCCTTATAGTGATTTCAAATGAGATTATGTCATATAACCCTTTTGAACCATTGATACATTAAAATCATTTATAAATCAATCATAATGGTTAAAGTGGATAATGACCGCATAAGAACTTTTACTCATGTCAGCTGTCCTATCCTCTATTTTTCCCATCATATCATGACATTTCCATATTTATTAGCGATTTCCATCATAAGCCTCGATTTTGATAATCCACTCATTTTTGTAAACATGTCATGTATCTATATGTTGATCCTTTATTCCACTGTACGATGGCAGTTTAGCATGCTGCTCCTCTATTTGACGACCGAGGACGGTCTATCACACTTCAGGGAGGTGCAGGTGATCTCCATAATTCACTGGCATAGGTGTCAGCTCATTATTCAGAGATATTATGACTTCATCAAAACTCGGGAATAGAAAGTCTAACGGTATTGTATTTCCCAATATGCATGGCTTGCTGTTCAAATGCCATTTCCATGTTTTTCTCTATAAAAATTAACAGTGAGTTAAAGTTTGAACAACTTGTTGTTCCATCATCTTCTCTATGTTTTTTAACAGTGAGCTAAAAATTTGAACAACTTGTTGTTCCATCATCATTTCTGTGTTTCTAAAGTGTGCTAAGCTTGAACAAGATGGGAGGAAGATCAATTCACAGTGAGCCATAGGTGCTAATGGTCTCTGAAACTACATGCGAAATCTTAGCAAGGGCAGGATGGATAGCCTACCTTAACCGTCTATAGCAATCTAACGAGATGGTGGCAATTGAATTTCTGCAGAATTTGTAGGAAAATCATTCCACGGTGAGAGGGATACAAATAGCAGTAACAAATGAGATAGTTGCTAGAGTTTCAGGACTGCAAGCCATTGGACCTATATGGACCCTGAAAAAGGTGAGACTGAAAGATGCCATAACCATCTTCCGGGATGAAGGGCAGAACCATACTATTAAAGGAAAAGGAGTCCTGTCGGCAACCCTGGGAGAGCCTTGGGTAGAATTGGCGAGAATTATCCAAAGCTATATCACTTGTGATGGAAGAAAAGATGTGGTAAGACCACGCCATCTCAAATTGTTAGCCGTATTAAAACAAAAATGTGTTATGAATTTCCCTGCGTTCTTAAATTTTTTATTTCGTGATGTTGCCAAAAGTATAAGAAAATCTCACCATGTAGAATCAGTAGTAATCCATCATGGTTTAATTCAGTTGATAGTCAGTTACAGTCTTTCCCAACAACAGAGTAGTTGGGAAGAATTGATTTTCTCGATAGATGGAGGACTAGCCTTAAAACGAAAACACATTGCTAGCACATCAATTAGACCATCGAAATGAAGACAATCTGTCAGATTGGCAATAAGTAGCGGAATGCTGAGAAATTCCCAGGGGAACAATAGCCAACCTATAGAAATACACGATTTAGAAGACGAACAACCCGCATGACTTGAAGGAGGGGAAAATAAATAAGAATTAGAGGAAAATGAAGAAGAAGAACCAGAAGAGGAAACCGAGAAATCTGGTCAGGAAGAAGGGGAGGAAACAAAGCAACGCAGCAAAAGTCCACTGCAAAACCTTCTACAAGAAGATGAATTGGCCCAAATTTTGGCCAATATGGGCGAATATGTCCAACCTCACAGCCCACTCAACCTCGATACGAAAGAACAGTCCTAGGAACACTCTGCTCATGATAAGAGTGTATTTGGAGAGATGGGTGATAAGGGGGAGGAAGAAGAACAATCTTAGGAACACTCTGTTCCCAGTCAGAATACACCCGAAGAAATGCACAATGAAGAAGAAGTAGAAGAAGAACCTGCCCAGGAGATAGTAGAACAAACCAGGGTTTCTACCCCTGAAAAACCTGATCAACAGAACACTGAAGAAGTGTTCCAAGAAGGAAACATGGAAATTGACCAAGGCGAGGGTATAATCCCTAAAGTACAAAGCCCAGGCCCAGAAAAAGAAATGGTTATTCCTTCTAAGAAAACAAATGAAATTAAAAAGTTACGAAAGGAACAGTAGAGACTGCTTAATGTAATTAAGCAACTCCGCCAACAAATAAGGGTCTTAAATATGGGGAAGAATGCAAAATGAACCCCTGGGGAAAAGCGTGCAGCGACCCAGGAAAAACCACATAAGAAGATGACCAAGAAGATTCAAGCCAAACCCATTGTTATTCAGGATCGCAAGGAACAACATGTGGCTGTTACAAATGCAAAAGCACAAATAGACAACAGACTAGTCTGTGATAAGGAAGTCCAGACAGAGGCAGTGTCCTCTACCATTACGACCAACCAGACAGTTTGTGAGAAGGAAAAATAGAATATAAAAACCAGGTGTCGGAATAAGGAGATCCAAATAGATCTCCAGCCCAAAAGTGTCATAATGGATAATGACCCAAGGATAGTAACTCTACAAAAAGATTTGGCACAAGCCCAATAAATGATAGAAGAACTCATAGAGGAAATTGTTCCTCAAGAAAAATAACAGAAGTTACAATAGTAGCTAAAGAACATCAATGCATTGGAAAGCCAGGCCTTTGATGGATGGCGAAGGGTAGAGGAGAAAGTAAGAAAGGTAACCCATAGACTAGACACAATTATGAATCAAATGGATACCTTATGTTCTCTGTATATTGATGTTCTAGCGTGTAGGGCACCCACCAAAAACTATGCTTTGTTTTTGATGGAAAGATATTTACAATTGAAAATTAAGGTTGTCAAGGCAGGGGTGCCTATAGAGATAAAAACCATTGATGATTTCATAAACTATTGTAAGCATTACGGGGTGAAAGTTCAACAATTGTTATGTGAGTTTTATTTACATAATCTTGTGGTAGATGGAGAAACAGAAAAGAACCCTAGCCCTTTTATGGGTGATATCCAGCTTCAGGCATTTATTTCTTTTGTTATCAACCAGATAAAATGTCTTAAAGCCTACAATACCTTCCAGAGACAGGAGAATGGGTTAGATTTGTGGGTAAGGGGTGAACCTAGAAACCCATTGCAGTGATGGAATAAACATGGGAGCTTAATGAGAACGTAGGGTGTGATCAAGACATTGGAACCTATTCAAATAGCAGCCATTCAGAAAGGGGTAGAATACTTCCTAACCATCAAAGACCTTGCCATAGCAGCAACCAAATTCTGATACCAGATTTCCAATCGGAATATCCAAAACAGAGATCCATTCAATTATGAGAATTTTAAGCTAGCTATTGAACGCTTGGTTATCTATGGTGACCTCATCTTGAGAGAAGGCCCGTCTTGGTTAGGCTGTAGGTTCCAAATTTCAAATCATCTGGTATCCTGCACCAAGATATAGAGCCTTATATGAATTGCTTGAAGGTCAGACAGGGCATATTTTTGAAGTCTTAGCTAGGAATCATGGTTTTAGACCACTGACTGAAAATCCTTGTCCAACCTATTCCCTAACTGCCTTGCATGTCAATTACAATTTTTTTATGAGGGCATGAAAAAGGGTAAGCAAGGGGATGTGTTGAGCATTAGAAAAGGTATGTAATTGCCAATTATTTCTTTATCTTTTCCTTTAATTCATAACTTCTTTACATTCTAAGATGGGTATATGATAAAGGATAATGATAAAGTTAAGGGGATTTGAGATTAATGTAAAATGACTAATTATTTCCTTTTTCTATGCAGAAAATGAAGAAAATGAAGAAAATGGAAGATCACCATTTCAAAGGAAAAGACAAGGCAAAACCAATTGTTGTTCCTTTGACAGGAACCACATCCAGAAGAGGAAATCGAAACCAGAGCACATGGGCTAGGAAAAGGAAGAAGAAATGCAATATCAGTGCAAGAGGATGAAAATATAACTGAAGATTATAGATATGGCGAATCCCTTAGGATCCTTTGATCCTGAGGGATCGCTACCTCAAGGCTATCTACATTTTTGGTATTTCCACCTGGCCACTATAAGAAGGGACAGTGCTGCAAGCCCAAGGGGTGGATTATTGTTGATTAATAGAATTTGTTGTTCTAATTTGAACTTTGATCATCAACTCTCTTTAGAAGAGCAATCATTGTAACTCTGCTTTTATGATTAATACATAAACTTCATTGTTGTTCTACTATCTGATTCTGGAGTAACTGCAGCAGTGCATCCCTGGTGGCTAAGGGCCCAACCCTAGTGGATCACTTACTTCCTGTATCATTATTTTCCAATTACAAGTCATGTGTGGTTTGATTTCCTTTACTTGCTTTATTCAGTAATCTGTTGATTCTTGACATTTCATTTATTGGCTTCATTATATTTAATTCATATTTGAATAGTAAGATTATTATTTGTAACTAAAGATGTTATGTTGTTCGTTCTAAAATTGTATCGCGTTGTCTAATTCGGACATTACTATTCATTTACCGATTGACACTACTGTTCATTTACAGAATAACATTGTTGTTCATTTACAGATTGACACTACTGTTCATTTACAGAGTAACATTGTTGTTCATTTACAGATAGACATTACTGTTCATTTATAGAGTAACATTGCCGTTCATTTACATATTGGTATTGTTGTTCATTTAGCTACGATTTACTTATAATTGTGATTGCTGTTCATTTGTATTACTATTCCATTACAACCGCAATTGCTATTCCCTTATAATTGTGGTTAATACTTATTATGCTAAACTCAGATTAGTGATTCCATCATCCTAGATTTGCTAGGTGTTTACATTTGATTTAGTTCACTGATCATTATTTCGTAGACTTACTTAAGCTTGTTGTTCCATTCTTGGATTGTTGTTCAATTCATTTATTAGTTAAAGATTGCTGATTCAATTCCTTTCAGTTATGATTGTTGCTTAATTCATTCTTGTAGGTTAAGCTTTGTTGTTTGATATTTTCAATAGATTAGTTGTTGTTCCTTTCCTTGTTAATCGAATTGTCATTTCAAGTATTTGCTTTGGTATGAATAAAATGATCTGCAGCTGTAGCAAACATTGACTATTGTTGTCTAGTTCCTAGATTGGAGATATTCTCTTTGATTGCTTTTCATTTGCATCAGTTTACAAAGAAAAGAGTTATCATTACTACATCCTTGACTGATGATTGTTGTAGTTTCTTAAGTGAATGATCTAGTTACAAAGCATTTAAGTTTCTTGCCATTACATTTAGAGTTTGTCTCCAACATTTATTTACTTTTGTAAAAGCACTATACTACTCGCATTACTCTTGACAAGTGACCGCCTCAGACTGAGTACACTCTTGAGATAACAAATCGTACCTAGATTGAAAATTAATGTAGGGTAAATAGAGGTTAAAAATACCCTTTTTACTGCACAACACTGACCATCCTCACTGATGTAGGATTATTCTTCCACTGCAAAGTCCTCTTTTCCCCACTATTATACACACACTCAATGGTATTGTCAAAGAAATACACTTTGGTTCTATGAAGGTATATCCAATCCATACCCAAAATCATACTATAAAAACCCAATGGTAGTACATTCAAATGTGTTGCTGTAGGCATTCTATTTGACTCAAATGCACAAGCTCTTACCCAATGGTGAACTCGTTTCTTTGTTCATGTAGCCAACTGTACCAACCAAGATTCTGCATGCACTTCTTTTCTCAAACCACACTTATCCACTAGGTCAAGATTAATATAACTATAGTTAGATCTAAGATCAATGAAAGTAGAAACAACTTGATCACAAACCTTACGGTCCATCTCAATGATCGATGCCTGATGCTGGCCCTCTTCTTTTCCACAGCTACATAGATATGAGGAATGTTATGACCAACATCACCAGCTGTATGCACCTCCTAAGCACTTTAGATCTGGGGTACTCTACCACCACTCTGATACTATGGATAATCCCTCTTATAATGATCCTTACCACATATGAAATATTGCAATGGTTCCCTACAACCAACTCTAGCTTACTGCACTCCACTTCCCTTCTCAGTTGTATTGAATTTCTTGTAAGGAATTTCATTTTATTTCTCACTTGCATCTTGACGTATTCCTCTATTTGATGGCCATTTTCCTTTATATTTCTCATTTATTTTCGAGTGATACTTAGGCTCAACTTTGCGCTTCAACTTCTCATAAAAATTCTTCAACTTTTGGATGGCCTCCTCCAACGATCTAGGCTCATTGAACTCAATCTGATCTCTATATGTAACTGGTATTCCACTAATGAATCAATGAAACTTGGCCTTCTCCTCCTTGAGGTAAGGCACGTATCTCAATAGCTCCAAAATCTGCTTGTATACTCATCATCTGTCATAGAACCCATCCGCAACTCATAAAACTCAGCTATGGCATCTAGTACCTCTTTGAAAAGTACTTATTCTTGAAGAGCCTTTGAAACACATGCCAAGTAAAATATTCCTCATGTATACCTTTGACATTCTTCATGTCTTCCCACCAAATATCCACTTTACCTTTGAGATTGAAAGTGGCTATGTTTTCTTTCTTATTTTCTAAATAATCATGCAATCAAAATAATTTCTTCATACCAAGCACCCATGGCTTTGCATCCTATGATTTCTTCATCTCTCAATCAAATTTAGGTGGCCTCGCTTTCTTAAACTCATCCAACAAGTATCCCCTATCACTCCTCCTATAAGGATGATAATGATGACAATCATGATGCCTATCAGAACCGGAATTGGAATAGTACCTATTTTGATTAACTCTCCTATTCACAGTGTCCAACAACTAACCATCTCTGATCGTGTTAGATCTGTCCAACTTGTTTCTACTACGAGACCTATTGCCATATGTCCCATTAGTTCTATCATCATGTCCATGGATGATCCAAGGTGGTCTTGTCGCTGCAAATCTGACAAACTCTGAAGTAGTATCAGATTCACCTTTGCATGTTTCTCTTGTGCCTACATGATTTTGTCATTTTTTGCTTTGCAACTCCTTATTTATTCCTTGAGGCTTCTCAATGTGTCTGCCAAGTCAAAAGAGTGTTGCACACCACACTGCCCATTTGATGCATAGGGATATTATATGTAGTCTAGCACCTTGCTAGCCATCTGATCTCTTTCTTGCAAGGCATACTATGTCAGCTAAACCAAATCACAATAAACCATGTTACCGTAGTATAATGTAGGGAGGATACTGTGTCTACAAGATCATCAAATCAGTGTGATTCATGTATAACATAATCATAACAACATATAGACATATATCAAATAATTGTATCAATGCATAAACATCCTTCTAGCTACGGTCCAATCATCAATGCAATGCCATATCAACAATGCATGCTATGTCCTCATGCATTACAACAACCATACTCCATTTCACACATTGCCACATGCAACTATCAACATGCATTAGTGATTCCTAATCAACTACACATACATATGAATGCATGTAGTTGAGCATAAGTGATCAATTCTTGTAATCAACCTACAAGGCTGATACATGTAATCAAAACATTCAAGAATTCTCCTAAGATACAAGGATGTAGTTAAGCACCATATAATAAACATGTAAGTGACATATAACCATATGTACTCAGTCATATACTTCCAATGAGGAATCCCAAAAAATCACATCAATTTCCTCATGAAACCCTTACTAAAACCATGATCAACATGATGCAATGCAACAAGCACATGGAATGCAAGTGTAAGTGATCCGGGTGGATCTTCAGACATAATGGCATGGAAACATCTCAAAATTCAAAGTGGTAGAAAGATGATCAACTTGACACCAGATCGAAGTGCTCGTCGCCCTGATTCCAACGATGCAAACAACACTCCAATCTAAGTTCGGATGAAGAAGATAGAGGCAGTCAAAGTTGGGTTGACTTTTGATGATTGGGCAAGATTAATGAAGGTGCAATTTGGCATTTCTTGGCAGATGGAATCCAACCAATTCTAGATTTGAGGAAAATTTTTGCCTCATTAAAAAGACTCCTGTGACTTAAAAATGAAATTCTGAAAATGGGCATATGGTTTTATATTGATAAAAAAAATATAAAAGAAAAGCGGGGTGGGGGCCACCAACCCTACTATCCCCTCTACACATAACCATTACATATTAAATTTCGTGGAGGGGTAGGCCATGAGCTTTGACCCCCTCCCATGGAATGGTCCATTAAAATTTAATATGGGTGGTGGGCCAGCCTTAGGGCACGAACCCAACCACCCCACACCCCTTTAAAACATGGAACCAACAATATTTAAGTGAGGGGTGGTGGGCCGACCCTTGGGGCACGGAGCCAACCATGCCAAAACCAAAACAACACACTGGTCACAACAAAACATTGGAGAGAGGTGTGGGGGTGGGCTGCCAAAGGCAGGCCCAACCAACCCTGAAGTTTGCTTAAAAAAAAGAGAAAATTGTTGTTTAAAAAAAACAAATTCTTTGTGTAAAAAAATAGGAGGTGGGGTTTGACCACCCAACCTCCTTCCTATTAAACCGGATCAAAACCAACTCCACTAAAGAACTTTATTGGGAAATCCATCATACAATTTTTATTTAAAACGCATTTTTTAGTGCGCTCAAGCAGAGGAGGCAGTGCATGTGGTTTGAGGCAGAATTTTGTAGGAGGGGCGAGATTTCACTTTGTCAAAATTTGACAAATTTTATATGGTTTCAACACTTCTTGATGCCACGAGCATAATGGCGCTATCCATTTCTCCATTAGAGTTCTGCATTTTTCGACTACTTTTCAGTATTGAGGTATAAGACTCCTTCTTGTAACTGATGCTTGTACTCTTCTTTTTCATGTTACTTAATGAATGAAGGCCTCCCCATTGATCGAGAACAGCTTGACGGTGTAGTACAAGATGGACGAACTCCATTATCAAGTCTTGTTGTCTTCTTTCATTCTTTATGTGTTTCTCCTCTTGTCTCATGTGCACATTAAGTTTTCTCTATTAAGCTACAATTTATGCATGTAATTCTTTAACACATCTATAAGCAAAAGATTTTGGATCAAGTGGTATCAGAGTAGGTCTTTTTTAGATGTGAATTGCATGTTTGTATGCTAACAGGAAATAGGCTCCAACGAGGCAAAGGGAAACTAAAGTGTTTCAATCCCGAAGCGGGGTGTGCACATCAAAGGAGAAACATGGTAGATGAAGAGGCTTGTCATGAATAGGAGCACAATTTCCACAAAACCTTCTATACAATGGCAGAGAATGTTGGTCAATTTCTTTCAAGGTTGGAGAAAGCAGAAGAGAGAAATCTAGAAGAACAAGGTTCAGTGCATGGAAATGGTGGAGAAGAACCCCCTCCTTCTCCTTCCATGAGTGAAAGCTCTTCTTCCTCTCATCACCATAATCATAGAAATTCAAGGGATGCATCTAAGAAACATTTCTTTAAATTAGATGTCATGTTTGATCTTCCCATGTTTAACAGTGAAAGTAATGCAGAAAAGCTTAGTAACTAGATTAGGCAGATTGAAATCTACTTTAGGATTCAATAGATCAATGAGGACGAGGAAAAGATTTAGATGGCCTCTCTTCAGCTAAGTAGCACTGCTCTTGTTTGGTGGGAGAGAAAATTGTCAAGCAGTAAGAGTGTGGGTAATCTTCTTTCCTCATGGCCTATTTTTATTTCTGCATTAAAGGAACAATTCTATCCCTTGGGTTATAAACAAAAAGCCTTAATAGATTCGAAATACTTAAGGCAAGGCAAAGGTTAGGATGTTTAAATATTAATAGAGGAATTTAGAAAATAGGCACTTAATTTGGACATTGCACTTGACTCACCTGAAGTAGTAACTAAATATATTGCATCATTACATAGTTACCTTAGACATTCATTATTATTTTTTGAACCAAATACTATTGACTTTGCCAGTGTGAAGGCAATCCATCTTGAGAATAGGGGAAAAAATGAAAGAGATGTTCATTCCAAGAAACCACCTTTCAAACCTCCAAATGGCAAACCCAAAGTGAATGGAAAAGGAAAGGAGAAGAGGGCGAAATCAACCAAGAAAGATGAAGGAGAAAGACCTTATTGAAATCACTGCAAAAAGTCAGGTCATGACAACGATCATTATTGGAAATAGTACCCAGAAAAGAGACCAAAGAAGTATGGAGGAAAAGGGAAGCAGAAGACAGTGGTAACTGTGCAACAAGACCTTGGATCCGATTCTGGAAATGAAGCATTGATCACAACAGTAGGAACAAAAGGTACTCTTACACCTCATGTTAATTCTGAATCACATGAAGGCACTAGTTCAATAGATGAGTCTCTTCCTAATGAATGGAAGCGAATTGAGCTATTTTATTAGAGTTATCATAAATCATACAGAAGTGGAAACTCTATTTGATACCAGATCCCAAGCAAACTTAATTTCAGAGTCCTTGCAAAAGAAGCTAGGCTTGGAAACCAAACCACATACAAAACCTTACCCACTTGGATGGATACATGAGAAAGAAAAAATCAATGTAAGTAAGTTGTGTAAGGTTAAATTTGTGATCACTTCTAAGTTAGTGGATGAGGTAAAACTTGATGTGATATCATTGGATATCTATGGCATGGTGTTAGGGAGTCCATATCTATATGATAGAAAGGAAATCTTCTTCCGTCATGAAAACAAATACCAAATCACAAAATATGGGGTAGAATATATTGTAAGGGCTCATCAAACTAAAATCAATGCTAGCCTTGTAAGTGCAGGACAAATGAAGAGGTTGGTGAATTCTAGTAAGGATTGCATGCTTATGATTGTAAGGTGGACAGATGCATAATTATTTCATGCTTTCTAGGGTTGTGATCATGTGCATAAAAAGGAATTATGTGAATTAATTTCTAACTATGGTGAGATGTTTCAGGAACCATAGCAATTACCTCTGAAGAGGGAAATCCAACACGAGATCCATTTGTAGCATGATGCTTCTTTACCGAATATTGCCATGTACAAGATGTTGACCATTGAGATGGAGGAGATCAAAAAACATGTGTAGGAACTATTGAACCAAGGAGTCATTAAGCCGAGCACTTATCCATGCCGCTCATCGATTGTCTTAGTGCCAAAGAAAGATGGCACATGGAGGATGTGTGTGGATTATCAAGCACTAAACAAAATCACGGTGAAAAATCATTACCCTCTTTCCCACATTGATGAATTATTAGATCAGTTAAAGAATGCTATCTATTTCACCAAATTGTATTTGCATAGTGGCTATGACTAGGTTTGAATTGCAGAGCAATATTTGTGGAAAATCACCTTCAAGACCAAATAGGGGTTGTTCGAATGGATGGTGATGCCATTCAGACTTTGCAACACTTCAGCCACTTTCATGAGGGTCATGAATTATCTCTTTAGGCCTTTCTTTGATGAATTTCTTCTTGTATATCTAGATGATATTCTTATCTTTAGTAAAAGTTGGAATGAACATGTATGTCATGTGAAGAAAGTGTTTGATGTATTGAAAAATGAAAAACTCTATCTAAAATTGTCAAAGTGTGAGTTTGGGAAAACCTCTTTGGTTTACCTAGGTCATATTGTTGGTCATGGTCAGCCAAAAATTGATCCTTCTAAAGTTTAAGCAATTGTAAATTGGCCTAAACCTATTAGTGTAACCGAGGTTTGCAAATTTTTGGGTGCAGTATAGTATTGGAAGAGATTTATTGCCAATTTCTCTATTATTGCAGCACCTTTACAAGCATTGACAAGTGTAAAGCAAGTCTTTCAATGGGGAGGAAAGCAAGAGAAGTCCTTTGAAACATTGAAAGAAAAGATCAGCACCACACCGGTCTTGGCCTTACCTGATCTCCAATAGCCATTCGAGATCGAGACAGACACTGGCGGATATGCCATGGGAGCTGTACTAATGTAGCAAAAGAAGTTGATATGTTACCATTCAAAGAATTTCTCTTAGGCTGTGATAAAATACCCCACTTATGACAAGGAATTATATGCCTTGGTCCAGAGTGTGAAAAAGTGGAAACACTACCTGATCGGCAAGGAGACCATCATCCATACAAATCATCAGCCCTTGCAGTATCTTCAGTCACAAATCATGTTGTAGCAATCTCGTCATTTCAGGTGGATGGGTTTTCTTCAGCAATTTCATCTGGTAATAAATTATAAGAAGGGCACTAGCAACAAAGTGGCCGATATGCTATCTCACCCTCCTATTTCTGCTTTTATTATTTTGCATAATGCTTCGTTATCTTTTGAAAGTTATATTGAACAATATGCTAACGATGATGACTTTAAGGATATTTATGCAAAACTAACCCATGGTTCACAGGTGGACAACTATCACTTGCAAGGGAAACTATTGTATCACCTTGGCAAATTGTGCATGCCCACAGGAGAAAGGGTACATGTAATTTGGGAGGCCCACACCTCCCTTGTGTCTGGTCATTTTGATGTTGAAAAAACTTTGTGTCATGTACAAAGATTTTGTTTTTGGCCTCATATGAAGAACATTGTGACTTGCTATGTAAAGGGTTGTGTGATGTGTTTTGTTTCAAAGCCCTCTAATAGAAAACTCAGGCTCTACACACCACTCCCTATTCTAAGTCATCCATGGGAAAGTGTGTCGATGGATTTTGTAGGAGGGTTGCCTTTGTCTAGAAAAAGTGATGACTATTTGCATGCCATCGTTGACCGTTTTAGTAAGATGTGTATTTTAATGCCTTGTAAAAGCAGATCACTACAGAGCAGACTGCTCATTTTTATTTTAGCATGTTTAGGTCCATTTTGGGTTTCCCACATCAATTGCGTCATATTGGGACTCTCGCTTTCTCGGAGATTTTTGGACCAGCGTGTGGAAGATGATGGACACCAAGTTGAAAAGAAGCACAACATTTTATCCACAGACTGATGGACAGATAGAGGTTGTCAACCGCATAGTGGTACATTTGTTGCGAGGCTATTGTGGGAAACATCCTAAGTTGTGGGATGAGCATCTTCCACATGTGCAACATTCCTACAACCAAGCAGTGCACTCGTCTATGCAATGTTCACCATTTGAGACATGTTTTGATTACCTGCCAAAGGACCCTTTTAATATGGTCTTTGGAAGGGAAGATGACTCTAGTAGACATAATGACCGGAACAAAGCACAACAGTTCATTCAGTGGATCTAGTTGATTCACCAAGTAGTACAAGAGTAGTTGGAGAAACGTCAAGCCTGGTACAAGGCTCGACATGGCAAACACCAAGCCTACCATCAATTTCTAGTGGGCAACAAAGTGTGGTTTCATATCAGCAAGGACATGATGAAGGGAGAAGGGAAGAAGTTGTGACCAATCCAGTATGGTCCATTCAACATCTTGGAGAAGATTGGAAACAATGCCTTTCATCTTGATTTGCCAATATATATGCAGATGTACTCTATAGTGAATGTGGAGAACTTAAAGCTGTATGAGCCACCATTAATTACGGACACCGAAGAGGTAGGCACAGTTCCTACAGTTGATGACTTTGCACCAGAGTATCTCGATGCATTACCTGAAGACATCATCCTTGACAAAAGAAGCAAGACTTCACGATGGGGAAATGTGGAGTACCTTCGAGTTGGTTTCAAGCGGATGCATCCTAGCAAGGCAAAATGGTTGGAGAAGCAAAGAGTGAGGGAACAATTCCCTCACTTTCCAATTGACTGATAAAGCTTTTGGCGGTCGAAAAGCTCCTCAATGGGGAGGATTGATCTAGGTGGATCTTCAAACACAGTGGCATGGGAAAAGCTCAAAATTCAAAGTGGTGGAAAGATGATGAACTTGATATCAGATCGAAGTGCTCGTTGTTTTAATTCCAATGATGTGAATGACACTCCAATCTGAGTTCGGATGAAGAAGATAGAGGTAGTCGAAGTTGGGTTGAATTTTGATGACTGGGCAGGATTAATGAAGGTGCAATTTGGCATTTCTCGGCAGACAAAATCAAGCCAACTCCCGCCATATTCCAGGAAACATTGTTTCCTCGTTAAAAAGACTCCTACGGCTTAAAAACAAAATTTTTAAAATGGGAATATGGTTTTATATTGATAAAAACAAATATAAAAAAGGGGGGTGGGGGCTACCAACCCTGCCACCCCCTCAGCACATAACCATTGCATCTTAAATTTGGTGGAGGGGCGGGCCACAACCCTTGACCCCCTCCCATAGAATGATCTATTAAAATTTAATATGGGTGGTGACCCGACCTTGGGGCATGGACCCAACCACCCCACACCCCTTTTAAAACATGGTACCAACATCATTTCAGTGAGGGGTGGTGGGCCGACTCTTGGGGCATGGATCTAACCATGTCCAAACCAAAATAGCACACCGGCCACAACAAAATAGCATAGGAAGGTATGGGGGTAGGCCACCCAAGGTAGGCCCAACGAACCTCAAAGTTTGTTTAAAAAAAAAAATTGTTTAAAAAAATAAATTCTTTGTGTAAAAAAGGAGGAAGCGGGGTTTGTGTAAAGTTTTGAAGATGTTCTATGCTAAGAGCAATTTCACTTTTCTCACAGCAATCATACAAGTAGTTAAGCAAAATGTAGATAGAACATATAAGCAGATCTTACAGAAGACAAATCAGAAATAGGAAAAATGTGTGTGTTCGTTTTGGCGGTCAATAGGATGCTTCAACCAGCAAAGTCTCCTTTGGTCAGCCAGCCCAGCATGTGTCACAACAACCCTCCAACCGGTAGAAGAGTCAACCCAAGTCAATTCTATAAAAGTCAACGCTGTCCTGAAAAGTCAACGCAGGGGAAACAAGCTAAAAGTCAACGCAGCAGCAAAACGGTCAACCCTTTGACCTCGATTTTTGTGCCAGGTAGTATGGCCTTCAAAAATCGAACCTTCCACAAGTTTTCATCTTGATTGGACCAAGCGTTGACCAAAGTCAACGCTGGTCAAACTTCTGTGAAACCCTAGCAGTAGAAAATCGTACTACAGCTCAGCCGTACGGTCTGTCCTCTTCGTCCTTCCCACGTGTGGCTGAAATCCATCCTCTAGGTAGCTCATACTCTTTAGGATGAGAGAGGAAGATGTGAGTTGTGTTATGTTGAAATTCTCTCCAATTTTTCCTGTATTTATATCCATCAATGAGGGTGTGTGACACATTTGTTGGGCATGTGAGCCTACATTACAAAACTGGCCGACCTTGCACATATAATTTATTAAGAATAATAAATTCAAAATATAAGTTCTGCTCATCGGATTAAGACTATTTTTATATGGATTTTACACCTCTCAGAAAGAGGAATCCAACAAAAATATTAGCCTCTTAATCTGAGCATCAGAACATGGAGTTTGGACCTAGTTGTCCAAATTTAACACTCCCTCTCAACTAGGGAGAACTCCATCTATTAGTGCAATCAACATCGTGAGTCATCCCGCCGAAACTTGCTTTGCTGGCTTCTTTATTTCAGAACAGAAGTGGGTCAGTCACAAAGACATCATCCCCCGACTGACATAATCAGTCCAGAGGTCCTAGACCTCACAAATCTTGATCCCAGATCAAGTGGTTGGACCATGCCATCCTAGATAGAGAGTACGGCAATCTCTGATGCGCCCATCAGTCTTTGCTAATAGTCTCGCTTTTCCACACCTCATTGGCCAAATGACAAGTACTTCCCATGAGCCCTGAACTCAATGGGTAGGATTCATACGGGGCACAGATAAATGAGTGGCGAACCAGCTCAATAATAACAAGGGCAAAAGCATTATGAGTGCTTATAGCTCCGAGAAGCTATCCCCAAAGCCCCCCAGAGCTCCCAGAGCTCATCGTCCAACAAGACCCACATCATATGGTCTTTCCACGACACCAAGACTCTCACGAAAGGTTAGGAACTTGACCTTCCCCAGGGGCTTAGTGAGAATATCTGTGACCTTCTCATCAGTTCCTATATGATCGAT
>APFE030392670.1:0-48154 GCA_000404065.3 Pinus taeda | reverse complement strand
ATATATATAAATTAGTTTGTTAAGGTAAACGATGAGAATAATCATGATGGTAAGTTAAAAAGGTAAGTTAATCTGTTTATAAAATTCTTACTAATTATTATTGTTGTTATATCAAATTTGATCTGTTTATAAAATTATTTAATTTGTTAATTAATAATACTATTATAAATATCAAGAAAACCTAAACTTTAATGGTTAGTTTGAAAAGTTAATAAGATTGAAAAGTTAAATAGATGTGGCTGATTCCTTTAGCACATTGACACCAAACATCATGGACATGTTGCAGATGAGATGAGGACTACTTCATGGACCTGAGCATGGTTTACTTATGGATGGATTCTCGATCGAGTTCAAGATGTGACAGGGATGCTTTGAGGAACAACTGATGGTGGCATGAGGATGTTCACTCTCATTGTTTGAGCATGATAGTTGGACTGATCACCCGACTAGTTCAGACATGGGGGCATGCGGTGAGCAGAGATATGTTGGAATTGTGTGGGAGTATCATGGCAGAGTTCACACGGGAACGACACATGATGAGGTCGACACTATATGTTGTAGTGAGCATGTAACTTGGGATGGAGGGACCAGCCTTCCATGATGGAGCCGCATGTGGAGATTGTGACATGATGGTTGATTGTCATGGATTGAGAGGACTTCCGGTATATAGCAGTGTTGATGAGATGTTGGCACATGGTGTTAGCACTTGTTGACATATCATGGGCAGTTTTGCACATGATGGACTTGGTGACATGATGGAGGACACATTGTTGCAGTGGACATGTAGCTTGTGTTGGTAGGATCAGCACATTGTTGCAGTGGACATGTAGCCTACGGTGGTCTTCCAATCGTGCCAGTGAGGTGCGGCACCACCCCACACTTTCTTTTTAACAATACTTATGTGTGCGGACTACGCCTAATTCACAACCGATACTTAGTTTATTTTTCGCAACCAAGTAAAACATGTATTTATCCTTTATACTTAATGAGGCCCATGCTCATTCATTAACCATCACAATTATAAAACAAGAACATCAACAATTGCAACAAGTATAAAGGGGAGGGGCAACTCCCCGTAATGTGAGTTTGCCCAACTGTTTATTAAGAATATCAGTTTTTACAATACAAGTGTGCTTGGCAAATCTCCAAGCCAACACTTAGCCAAATTACAACCAAGGCATCGAACTGCCTTTACATCATTTGTGCACTCTTGCACGGTAGAGAAGAAGTTCACCCGAACCACCTGCAGCACTACCTCAAGCCCGGCACAAATTTGCAATCATCACCTAACTCACGGCACACTTTGCCAACCGTTAACCAAGAGTACAATCTGCGCCTTTTCCAAGTGGAGCGCATGAGATATGCACACTTCCACCCAACCTGCGCACTTCCCTCTTGTTCTGCGAGCTGTCCAAGTGAAGAGCGAGGGATGATCGATGTCCAAACTCCAAGTTTGATGCGTGTATATATATGCATGCTCTGCGGGCGTTGGTTTCCAACCGACCTCCCAAAGCGATGTTACAACACCCTTTCTTGAATGCATTTTGCACGTCGGCTGCCCTCCAACCATGGGTCGGCCTACCACCAACAATCATTCAGCTGTGGGTATAAGTCCCAATCATTCCACGCATATTTTCCACCAAGTATCGCACTTGTTTATCTATCATCGCAAGTTTGTTCGCCGAAACATCGCACTGTCGTGCAGCGCTGCCCGGCGCCCACCTGCGTTCGGTCGTGCACGCGCCCACCACCGTGTTGTCGTGCATGCGCTCGAGCGCCCGTCGCACCTGCACGCCCGTTCACCAACGCGTCCATTCACCAACGTGCCACACGCCCGTCACCAACGCACCCGCACGCCGTCGTGTCGCCATGCACGCGCCCGTCACACCCGAGTCACCCGTCGCGCCCGAGTTGCCCGCGCCCTCATCGTGCACGGCTGCCTGAGGACCTTACATCCTCCTCCACCTGAAGTCGTTGTCGTCCTCGACAACATCCCAACTCCAAGTATCAATCCATGATGTCGACTCCCCTCACGTATGGAAAATATATCTGCAACATATGTAGGCCTCTATCTCCACCATGTCTCATCTAAGTGACCAGCTGTCACCAAGATAGTCCATACCGAAGTATGTCGTAGATGTCCATAATCATCGACCACCTGTCACAATGTCTCCATGCTGCTCTCCACCATGGAAGGTTGATCCTCCCAACACAAGCTACATGTCCACTGCAACAATGTGTCGTCCATCATGTCACCAAGTCCATCATGTGCAAAACTGCCCATGATATGTCAACAAGTGTTAACACACCTCAATCATGTGCCAACATCTCATCTCAACAATCGAAAGTCCTCTCAATCCATGACAATCAACCATCATGTCACAATATCCACATGCTGCTCCATCGTGGAAGGCTGGTCCATCCATCTCAAGCTACATGCTCACTGCAACATGTTATGTTAACCTCATCATGTGTCGTTCCCATGTGAACCTGCTGCCATGATACTCCAACATAATGCCAACTCATTATGTACATGCTAGCCCCTCATGTCTGAACTAGTTGGGTGATCAATCCAACCATCACGCTCAAACCATGAGAATGCACATCCTCATGCCACATCCTCATGAGAATGCACATCCTCCAAGTTGGTATCAGAGCTCGGTTGAGCTGGTTGAGCAGGTTGCTCGTGACAGTGGAGGCAAGTACTTGCAGGTGAAGGAAGCTAATTTCACATGAGTGGAACAAGGGCCGGTTCATGGTTGCAGGGTGCTTGGTGAAGCTGGTAAAGGTTGGAACCGGGTGTCGTAGAGTAGTGCAAGCGGTACTACATGCTGTTCATACAATATGGGCACTTGTCAGGTGGGCAAGTGGGACTGCATGTGGACAGGTATACACGGTTTGGGCGTTTGAACGAAGTACGAACCAGGGGAAGATGAATGACAAGGCATGGCAGGTTTGGAAGAATGTGAAGGGAAGCTCTTGCTTACCTTATACAGGTTGAAGCGGTTGAAAAAGGAGAATCCCCGGATTTAAGAAGAGCTTGCAGTCTTGGAGAAGAATGTTGAAGTTGAGCTTCTTCAACTTGGATGGACAATGGAGCAAGTTGAAGTTGCAGATTGTGCTACCAAGGAAGAGGGAGTCTTGATGACCGAAGATGTTGCAGACATGATCATGATGGAGGATGAACTTGAGTTTGATCAAGTTGGACCAGGATCGGGCATTTTGCAGACATGGATGGATGAGGGTACTCTCATGCAGGAACCTCATGGTGTTACTATTGATACATGTGTGTCATTTGAGCATTTGGTAGATGGACCGTGTGCAAGGAAGGGCAAAGCCAGTTTGCCAATGCTAGGGAGCATCTTACCATGGATGTTCATGATGAGACCTTGTATGGAGAAACAAGGATTGTTGATGTTTGTAGGACTTGTTGGGGTTGTTTGTGACCTTATGGGAGAAGGTACAAAGGCCCGTGACAATGGTGGAACATGATGATCGTTGTGGATGAGTGGGTCATGCTTTAGCCACATGGCTAAGTGCCCGGCATGACTCATGGACAGTTTGAAGGGCACACACTTGAGTTGCTTGGGTGGACTTCTCATGGCCGAGACCAAGAGCAAGTCTTTGTGGACACTTAGGTGGAAGAGCTATGATGGAGAGACTCATGTGATGATGATGTCTTACGAGGACTTTTCATAGTCTTGGTGGACACTTTGGTGGAGGAGCTATGATGGAGAGACTCATGTGATGATGATATGGTTGGGTGACCAAGTTCACTAGACCGAAGATTGCAGCTTGGATGAGGATGACCGATGGTTGTGATGGGTCTACTTGGTTGGACTACATGGGCAACTTAGTCATGGACATCAGGTTGGAGACATGGAGCATGGTAGTCTTATGCAGGGACATATTGTGGGTGCAATTGTAGAGATGTCACTTATGGGAATTCAGTGAGGTGTGCCAAGGCATGGATGTTGTGCAGATGGATTTGCTAGTGTGACATGGAGACTTATACTTATGAGCCTATGGAGAGGTTGTGCACTCTTGTATAACAAAGCCATGGACTTAGATGGAGTTGTGAGCAGACTATGGGGCATTCTTACTACACGGAGAGCTGAGGAATCTTGCAGAGACCTTTGGGTGGAGACTTGTATGCTTGCTAAAGTGTTGGTTGGGGATGACTCATGGAGCTCATGATGACATGAGATTGTTGTGACTTTTAGGGACTTCATATATGGTGGACTTGGAGGATCTGATGCATTGAGGAGCTGAGGTCAGAGACTTTGATGCAGGATGGGGTGCATACTTTCAAGTACATGTATGGGAATGGCTTGAAAGAGTGACTTGATGTGGAGGATTAATATGAGACACTTTGGAGTGATGGAGTTACGACGATGGTGATGCCTTGGTGGCAACACTTGGACATGGGTTAAGCCAAGACTCAACTACTTTGGACATGTTGCAGATGAGATGAGGGTTACTTCATGGACCTGAGCATGGCTTACACTTATGGATATATTCTTGATCGATTTCAGGATGTGACAGGGATGTTTTGAGAAACGACTAATGGTGGCATGAGGATGTTCACTCTCATGGTTTGAACGTGACAGTTGGACTGGCCATCCTACTAGTTCAAACATGGGGACATGTAGTGTACAGAGATGTGTTAGCATTATGTTGGAGTATCATGGCAGCAGTTCACATGAGGATGACACAGGATGAGGTCGACACGAGATGTTGCAGTGGGCATGTAGCTTGAGATGGAGGGACCAGCCTTCCACGATGGGGCAGCAAGTGGAGATTGTGACATGGTGGTCGATGATCATGGATTGAGATGATTTTCGATATATGACATACTGATGGGGTGTATACCTTGGTATGGTGATCTTGGTGACAGATGATTACCGGGATGAGATATTGTCGAGGACGACAATGACTTCCAGTGGGGGAGGATGTCAAGACCTGCTGTTCGTGCGACGAGCAGGGCGACTCCGCCATGCGAAGTGCGTGCGAAACATCAAATGAAATGAACGTTTGGCAAGTTTATAAGGTGTTGGGCGAGTTGAGGGGGCGGTCCCATGAGTTGGGCGGGTCGACCATCATCTGGGGCGAGACAACACGTTATGAACGAGTCGGTCGGGCGTTTGGTGTGGGTCGGCCGGGTGACACAACCCGCCACCCCCCCCCCACCCCCCCGTGGTATATATTAGAGGGTGTTTAGAGACAAACGACCATCAAGCATTTGATCAACAATGTGAACTCGTTCAGAAAAGTCATTCGCACAGTCGTTCAACAATATCGTTCGGACGGCCGTTCAGGAAACTCGTTCGGACAATCGTTCAGGAAAATCGTTCGGGAAACTCGTTCGGATAGTCGTTCAGAAAACTCGTTCGGGCAGTCGTTCGAAAAAGTCGTTCAGGAAGGTCGTTCAGGCAGGTCGTTCGGACAGTCGTTTGGGCAGGTTGTTCAGGCAGGTCGTTCGGACAGTCGTTCAGGCAGGTCGTTCAGACAGTCGTTCGGGAAGGTTGTTCAGGCAGGTCGTTCGGAGAGTCGTTCAGGCAGGTCGTTCAGGCAGGTCATTCGGACAGTCGTTCGGGCAGGTCGTTCGGAGGTCGTTTAGGCAGGTTGTTCGGACGACCCAGGTGAGGTCGTGTGGCGACCCGGGTGAGGTCGCTCGGGTGATCCGGGCGAGGTCGTGTGGCGACCCGGATGAGATCGTGTGGCGACCCGGGTGAGGTCATTCGGGTGACCCGGGCGAGGTCGTGTGGCGACTCGGGTGAGGTCGTTCAGGCGAACCGGGTGAAGTCATGTGGCGACCCGGGTGAATTCATGCGGTGACTTGGGCGAAGTTGAATGGGTGAACGGTGGGCGTGTGGACGGGCGGCCAGGTGAGGGCGCACCATGCACGATGAAAATGTTGAGATTGATGTTGCTGATTTCATATAGCACATTGACACCAAACATCATGGACATGTTGCAGATGAGATGAGGACTACTTCATGGACCTGAGCATGGATTACTTATGAGGATGGAATCTTGATCGAGTTCAAGATGTGGCGGGATGTTTTGGGAAACAACCGATGGTGGCATGAGGATGTGCATTCTCATGGTTTGAGCGTGATGGTTAGATTGATCACCCAACTAGTTCAGACATGGGGGCTAGCATGTACATAATGTGTTGGCATTATGTTGGAGTATCATGGCAGCAGGTTCACATGGGAACGACGCATGATGAGGTTAACATAACATGTTGCAGTGAGCATGTAGCTTGAGATGGATGGACCAGCCTTCCACGATGGAGTAGCATGTGGAGATTGTGACATGATGTTTGATTGTCATGGATTGAGAGGACTTCCGATTGTTGAGATGAGATGTTGGCACATGATTGAGGTGTGTTAACACTTGTTGACATATCATGGGCAGTTTTGCACATGATGGACTTGGTGACATGATGGAGGACACATTGTTGCAGTGGACATGTAGCTTGTGTTGAGAGGATCAACCTTCCATGGTGGAGAGCAGCATGGAGACATTGTGACAGGTGGACGATGATCATGGACATCTACGACATACTTCGGTATGGACTATCTTGGTGACAGCTGGTCACTTAGATGAGACATGGTGGAGATAGAGGCCTACATATGTTGCAGATATATTTGCCATACACGAGGGGAGTCGACATCATGGATTGATGCTTGGAGTTGGGATGTTGTCAAGGACGACAACGACTTTAGGTAGAGGAGGATGTAAGGTCCTCGGGCAGCCGTGCATGATGAGGGCGCGGGCGACTCGGGCGCGACGGGTGACTCGGGTGCAACGGGCGCCGGGCGCGTGCACGACGACACGATGGGCGCACAGGTGCGTTGGTGGACGGGTGCGCGGGCACGTTGGTGGACGAGTGCGCGGGCACGTTGGTGAACGGACACGTTGGTGAACGGGCGCGTTGGTGGACGGGCGCGTCGGTGCGACGGGCGCTCGAGCGCATGCACGACAACACGGTGGTGGGCGCGTGCACGACCGAACGCAGGTGGGCACCGAGCAACACTGCACGACAGTGCGACGTTTCGGCGAACAGACTTGCGACGATAGGTAAACAAGTGCGATACTTGGTGGAAAATATGCGTGGAACGATTGGGACTTATACCCACGGCTGAACGATTGTTGGTGGTAGGCCGACCCACAGTTGGAGGGCAGCCGACGTGGAAAATGCGTTCAAGAAAGGGTGTTGTAACATCGTTTTGGGAGGTCGGTTGGAAACCAACGCCCGCGGAGCATGCATATATATACACGCATCAAACTTGGAGTTTGGACATTGATCATCACTCGCTCTTCACTTGGACAGCTTGCGGAACAAGAGGGAAGTGTGCATATCTCATGCGCTCCACTTGGAAAAGGCGCAGATTGGACTCTTGGTTAACGGTTGGCAAAGTGTGTCGTGAGTTAGGTGATGATTGCAGATTTGTGCCGAGCTTGAGGTAGTGCTGCAGGTGGTTCGGGGGAACTTCTCCTCTACCGTGCAAGAGTGCACAAATGATGTAAAGGCAGTTCGATGCCTTGGTTGTAATTTGGCTAAGTGTTGGCTTGGAGATTTGCCAAGCACACTTGTATTGTAAAACTGATATTCTTAATAAACAGTTGGGCAAACTCACATTACGGGGAGTTGCCCCTCCCCTTTATACTTGTTGCAATTGTTGATGTTCTTGTTTTATAATTGCGATGGATAATGAATGAGTATGGGCTTCATTAAGTATAAAGGATAATTGTAAGTTTACTTGGTTGCGAAATACAAACTAAGGATCGGTTGTGAATTAGGCGTAGTCCACACACATAAGTATTATTAAAAAGAAAGTGTGGGGTGGTGCCGCACCTCGCTGGCACGGTTGGAAGACCACCAACTGTTACACCCCCAAGGCTACGGTGGTCTTCCAACAGTGCCGGCGAGGTGCAGCACCACCCCACACTTTCTTTTTAACAATACTTATGTGTGCAAACTACGCCTAATTCACAACTGATACTTAGTTTATTTTTCGCAACCAAGTAAAACATGTATTTATCCTTTATACTTAATGAAGCCCATACTCATTCATTAACCATCGCAATTATAAAACAACAACATCAACAATTGCAACAAGTATAAAGGGGAGGGGCAACTCCCCGTAATGTGAGTCTGCCCAACCATTTATTAAGAATATCAGTTTTTACAATACAAGTGTGCTTGGCAAATCTCCAAGCCAACACTTAGCCAAATTACAACCAAGGCATCGAACTGCCTTTACATCATTTGTGCACTCTTGCACGGTAGAGAAGAAGTTCACCCGAACCACCTGCAGCACTACCTCAAGCCTGGCACAAATCTGCAATCATCACCTAACTCACGGCACACTTTGCCAACCGTTAACCAAGAGTCCAATCTACGCCTTTTCCAAGTGGAGCGCATGAGATATGTGCACTTCCACCCAACCTGCGCACTTCCCTCTTGTTTTGCGAGCTGTCTAAGTGAAGAGTGAGTGATGATCGATGTCCAAACTCCAAGTTTGATGCATGTATATATATGCATGCTCCGCGGGTGTTGGTTTCCAACCGACCTCCTAAAGTGATGTTACAACACCCTTTCTTGAACGCATTTTGCACGTCGGCTGCCCTCCAACCGTGGTTCGGCCTACCACCAACAATCGTTCAGCGGTGGGTATAAGTCCCAATCGTTCCATGCATATTTTCCACCAATTATCGCACTTGTTTACCTATCGTCGCAAGTCTATTCGCCAAAACGTCGCACTGTCGTGCAGCGCTGCCCGGCGCCCACCTACGTTTGGTCATGCACACGCCCACCACCGTGTTGTCGTGCATGCGCTTGGGCGCCCGTCGCACCCGCGCGCCCGTCCACCAACGCGCCCATTCACCAACGCGTCCGTTCATCAACGTGCCTGCGCGCCCGTCCACCAACGCACCCGCGCGGCCGTCGTGTCATCGTGCACGCGCCCGTCGCACCCGAGTCACCCATCACGCCCGAGTCACCCGGGCCCTCATCATGCACGGCTGCCCGAGGACCTTACATCCTCCTCCACCTGAAGTCATTGTTGTCCTCGACAACATCCCAACTCCAAGCATCAATCCATGATGTCGACTGCCCTCACGTATGGCAAATATATCTGCAACATATGTAGGCCTCTATCTCCACCATGTCTCATCTAAGTGACCAACTGTCACCAAGATATTCCATACCGAAGTATGTCGTAGATGTTCATGATCATCGACCTCCTGTCATAATGTCTCCATGCTGCTCTCCGCCATGGAAGGCTGATCCTCCCAACACAAGCTACATGTCCACTGCAACAATGTGTCCTCTATCATGTTACCAAGTCCATCATGTGCACAACTACCCATGATATGTCAACAAGTGTTAACACACCTCAATCATGTGCCAACATCTCATCTCAACAATCAGAAGTCCTCTCAATCCATGACAATCAATCATCATGTCACAATATCCACATGCTGCTCCATCGTGGAAGGCCGGTCCATCCATCTCAAGCTACATGCTCACTGAAACATGTTATGTTAACCTCATCATGTGTCGTTCCCATGTGAACCTGCTACCATGATACTCCAACACAATGCCAACATGTCATGTACATTGGATCCCCTCATGACTCGAACTAGTCGGGTGATCAATCCAACTACCACGCTCAAACCATGAGAATGCACCTCATGCCACCATCAGTTGTTTTTCAAAACATCCTGCCACATCCTGAATTCGATCAAGAATCCATCCTCATAAGTAACCATGCTCAGGTCCATGAAGTAGTCCTCATCTCATCTGCAACATGTCCATGATGTTTGGTGTCAATGTGCTATATGAAATCAGCCACATCTATCCCAACATCATCCATAGGTGTGCCTCCTCAATATGAAGAGACCATCATCGACTCTAACTCTCGGTTTGCCACATCCATGTCCATGAAGCTACCTCCATCAAATCTGCAATGTGTCATCCCTCAAGTCATCCAAGTGTTCTAAGAGAACACCTTCCTCATGTATCCATGTGCTGCCCATGATCAAAGATCAATCAGCTCCCATGTGTAAAAGTAGTTGAGTCTCAGCTCAACCCATGCCCAAGTGTAGCCACCAAGGTATCATCATCATTGTAACTCTATCACCTAAAAGTGCCTCATACCGATCCTCCACATCAAGTCACTCTTTCAAGCCATGCCCATACATGGAATTTGAAAGTGTGCACCCCATCGTGCACCAAAGTCTCCGACCTCATTTCCTCAATGCATCAGATCCTCTAAGTCCACCATATATGAAGTCTCCTAGAAGTCACAACAATCTCATGTCATCATGAGCTCCATAAGCCATCCCTAACCAACATCTCAGCAAGCATACAAGTCTCCACCCAAAGGTCTCTACAAGATGCCTCAGCTCCCCATGTAGTAAGAATGCCCCATAGTCTGCTCACAACTCCATCCAAGTCCATGGCTTTGTTGCACAAGAGTGTACAACCTCCCCATAGTCTCATAAGTCTCCATGTCACATAAGCACATCTATCTACACAACATAGATGCCTTGGTACACCTTATTGGATGCCCATAAGTGACATCTCTACAAGTGCACCCACAATATGTCCCTGCATAAGACTGCCATGCTCCATGTCTCCAACCTGATGTCCATGACTAAGTTGTTGTGTAGATAGATGTGCTTATGTGACATGGAGTATGAGACTATGGGGAGGTTGTACACTCTTGTGCAACAAAGCCATGGACTTGGATGGAGTTGTGAGCAGACTATGGGGCATTCTTACTACATGGGGAGCTGAGGCATCTTGCAGAGACCTTTGGGTGGAGACTTGTATGCTTGCTGAGATGTTGGTTAGGGATGGCTTATGGAGCTCATGATGACATGAGATTGTTGTGACTTCTAGGAGACTTCATATATGGTGGACTTAGAGGATCTGATGCATTGAGGAGCTGAGGTCGAAGACTTTGGTGCAGGATGGGGTGCACACTTTCAAATTCCATGTATGGGCATGGCTTGAAAGAGTGACTTGATGTGGAGGATCGATATGAGGCACTTTGAGGTGATAGAGTTACAATGATGATGATACCTTGGTGGCTACACTTGGGCATGGGTTGAGCCGAGACTCAACTACTTTTACACATGGGAGCTGATTGATCTTTGATAATGGGCAGCACATGGATACATGAGGAAGGTGTTCTCTTAGAACACTTGGATGACTTGAGGGATGACACATTGCAGATGTGATGGAGGTAGCTTCATGGACATGGATGTGGCAAACCGAGAGTTGGAGTCGATGATGGTCTCTTCATATTGAGGAGGCACACCTATGGATGATGTTGGGATAGATGTGGCTGATTTCATATAGCACATTGACACCAAACATCATGGACATGTTACAGATGAGATGAGGACTACTTCATGGACCTGAGCATGGTTTACTTATGAGGATGGATTCTTGATCGAGTTCAGGATGTGGCAGGATGTTTTGAAAAACAACTGATGGTGGCATGAGGTGCATTCTCATGGTTTGAGCGTGGTAGTTGGATTGATAACCCGACTAGTTGGAGTCATGAGGGGATTCAATGTACATGACATGTTGGCATTGATTTGGAGTATCATGGTAGCAGGTTCACATGGGAACGACACGTGATGGGGTCAACATGATATGTTGCAATAAGCATGTAGCTTGAGATGGAGGGGCCAACCTTCCACGATGGAGCAGCATGTGGAGATTGTGACATGATGGTTGATTGTCATGGATTGTGGGGACTTCTGATTGTTGAGATGAGATGTTGGCACATGGTTGAGGTGTGCTATTACTTGCTGACACATCATGGGCAGTTTGCACATGATGGAGATGATGCACATGATGGAGTGGACACTTTGTTGCAATGGACATGTAGCTTGATGTTGAAAGGATGATCCTTTCACAGTGGAGAGCAGCATGGAGAGATTGTGGCAGGTGGTCGATGGTCATGGACATCCTATATATGACATACCTTGGTATGGCCTATCTTGGTGACAATTGGTCACTTAGATGGGACATGGTGGAGATGGAGACCTACATATGTTATAAGATGTTTGCCATATATGTGAGGGGAGTCGACATCATGGATGATGCTTGGAGTTGGGATATTGTCGAGGACGACAATGACTTCAGGTGGAGGAGGATGTTATGCCTTAGGGTTCGTGCGACGGGCGTGTGCCGAGCGGGCGTGCGATGGTTCTTCGCACGAAATGCGACATTACTCCGACAGACTTGCGACGATAGGTAAACAAGTGCGATACTTGGTGGAAAATATGCGTGGAACGATTGGGACTTATACCCACAGCTGAACAATTGTTGGTGGTAGGCCGACCCATGGTTGGAGGGCAGCCGACGTGCAAAATGCATTCAAGAAAGTGTGTTGTAACATCGTATTGGGAGGTCGGTTGGAAACCAACGCCTGCGGAGCATGCATACATATACACGCATCAAACTTGGAGTTTGGACATCAATCATCACTCACTCTTCACTTGGACAGCTCGCAGAACAAGAGGGAAGTGCACAGGTTGGGTGGAAGTGCACATATCTCATGCGCTCCACTTGGAAAAGGCGCAGATTGGACTCTCGGTTAACGGTTGGCAAAGTGTGTCGTGAGTTAGGTGATGATTGCAGATTTGTGCCGCGCTTGAGGTAGTGCTGCAAGTGGTTCGGGTGAACTTATTCTCTACCGTGCAAGAGTGCACAAATGATATAAAGGTAGTTCGATTCCTTGGTTGTAATTTGGCTAAGTGTTGGCTTGGAGATTTGCCAAGCACACTTGTATTGTAAAAACTGATATTCTTAATAAATGGTTGGGCAGACTCACATTACGGGGAGTTTCCCCTCCCCTTTATACTTGTTGCAATTGTTGATGTTGTTGTTTTATAATTGCGATGGTTAATGAATGAGTATGGGCTTCATTAAGTATAAAGGATAAATACATGTTTTACTTGGTTGCGAAAAACAAACTAAGTATCGGTTGTGAATTAGGCGTAGTCCGCACACATAAGTATTGTTAAAAAGAAAGTGTGGGGTGGTGCCGCACCTCGCCGGCACGGTTGGAAGACCACTGTAGGCTTGGGGGCGTGACAAACCAGCTCCATGAGTCATGCCGGGCACTTAGCCATGTGGCTAAAGCACAACCCAATCATCCACAACGATCATCAAGTTCCACCCTTGTCACGGGCCTTTGCACCTTCTACCACAAGGTCACAAACAATCCCAACAAGTCCTGCAAACATCAACAATCCCTGCTTCTCCATACAAGGTCTCATCATGAACATCCATGGCAAGATGTTCCCTAGCATCGGCAAACTGGTTTTCCCCTTCCCTGCACACGGTCCATCTACCAAATTCTCAAATGAAACACATGTATCAATAGTACTTACATCATCATGACCATGAGGTTCCTCCATGAGAGTACCCTCATCCATACATGTCTGCAAAATTCCTGATCCTGGTCCAACTTGATCAACCTCAAGTTCATCCTCTATCACGGTCATGTCTGCAACATCTTCAACTATCATCACGACTTCCTCTTTCTTATCACATTCTGCAACTTCCTCCTTATGAGCCAAAGCTATGGAATGCTCCTTCTCAAGAGTTAGCACTTCCCACTTCTTTCGAATCAATTCCTACCTTAACCAAGACACGAAGAGCATCCCTTGCTTTGAACATTTCCTTGTCCCATTATGCAAGCCTTTATTCAACCTCTCTTGATTCTTCAAGTAGACTCCCTTCAAGTTCCTTGAAGGTTGCAAAACCCACTTCTTGCAAGATAGACATCCTTGACTCTTCACCGTTACGAGCAACCTGCTCAAACTAGCTCCAACTGAGCTCTGATACCAACTCATTTTGCATTGGCAACACTTAGTCAATTTTACAATATGAGGCATAGAATTGCCTTTACAACATTTGTGCACTCTTGCACGGTAGAAAGATGTCCACCCATGGGCATTGGCAACCTGCTCAAACCAGCTCCAACCGAGCTCTGATACCAACTCATTTTGCACTGTCACGCCCCCAAGCCTACGGTGGTCTTTCAACCATGCCGGCGAGGTGCGGCACCACCGAACACTTCTTTTTAACAATACTTGTGCACATGGACTACACCTAAATTCACTTTCTCCTACTTAGTTTGTGATTCTCAACCAAGTATTATTATGTTATCCTTTATACCAATGAACACCCATACACATTCATTATCCACAGCATTATATAAGAGAAATGCAACAGTATAAAGGGAGGGGAAACTCCCTGCAATATGAGTCTGCCCAACAATATATTATACAATCTTTCGTTTTTACAATGCACAAGTTAAATCTTGGGAACCCCAAACTTACACTTAGCCAAATATACAACTTTGGCAAACTCGGTTGCCCAGCTCGTCAGCACCTCCGCACGGTTGCCGCACGACTCACCAACCCTTCGTTCATCTCGTCGCACCTTCGTGTCATTTGCCCAACTCGGGCGCACCTCCAAGTCGCCACACACGGGCGCCTCCAACCGAGACACACCTTCGTTCACAATCTCAACACTTCACCGTTTCGTCGTGCACGGCGCGCCCTCACCCGACCACCCGTCTGCACGCCCACCCGTTCACCCGTTCAACTTCGCCCAAGTCGCCGCACGACTTCACCCGGGTCGCCACACGACTTCACCCGGTTCGTCTGAACGACCTCACCCGGGTCACCACACGACCTCGCCCAGGTCACCCGAACGACCTCACCCGGGTCGCCCGAACGACCTCTCGAACGACCTCCCGAACGACCTCCCGAATGACCTGTCTGAACGACCTCCCCAACGACCTGCCCGAACGACCTATCCGAACGACTGTCTGAATGACCTTCCCGAACGACTGTCTAAACGACCTACATGAACGACTGTCCGAACAACCTGCCTGAACGAATGTCCGAACAACCTGCCTGAACGACCGCCTGAACGACTTTTTCGAACGACTGCCCGAACGAGTTTTTTGAACGACTGTCCGAACGAGTTTCCCGAACGACTTTCCTGAACGACTGTCCGAACGAGTTTCCCGAATGACCGTCCGAACGATTTTCTCGAACGACTGTCCGAACGAATTTTCTGAATGAGTTCACAGTGTTGATCAAATGCTTGATGGTCGTTTGGCTCCAAACGCCCTCCAAGATATACGGGCGGGTGGCAAGTTGTGTCACCCGGCTGACCCACACCAACGCTCAGCCGAATCATTCATAACGTGTTGTCTTGCCCCTGAGGATGGTCGGCCCGCCCAACTCATGGGACCGCCCCTTCAACTCGCCCAACACCTTATAAACTTGCCCAACCGATCGTTTCGTTTCATGTTTCACACGCACTTTGCATGGTGGAGTCGCCCTGCTCGTCGCACGAACCGCAGGTCCTGACATCCTCCCCCACTGGAAGTCATTGTTGTCCTCGACAATATCTCATCCTGGAAACCATCTGTCACCAAGATCACCATACCAAGGTATACATCCATCAGTATGTCATACATCATAAATCATCTCAATCCATGATCATCAACCACCATACCACAATCTCCACATGCTGCTCTCCATCGTGGAAGGCTGACCCCTCCATCTCAAGCTATATGCTCACTGCAACATATCGTGTCGACCTCATCATGTGTCATCCCATGTGAACTGTTGCCATGATACTCCAACACAATGCCAACACATCTCTGTACACTGTTAACCCCCATGTCTGAACTAGTCGAATGGCCAGTCCAACTGTCACGCTCAACCCATGAGAATGCACATCCTCATGCCACCATCAGTTGTTTCTCTGAACATCCCTTCACATCCTCAACTCGATCAAGAATCCATCCATATAAGTGTAAGCCATGCTCAGGTCATGAAGTAGTCCTCATCTCATCTGCAACATGCTGTCCAAAGTAGTTGAGTCTCGGCTCAACCCGTGCCCAAGTGTTGCCACCAAGGCATCATCATCATCGTAACTCCATCACTCCAAAGTGCCTCATATCGATCATCCACATCAAGTCACTCTTTCAAGCCATGCCCATACATGTACTTTGATAGTATGCACCCCATCCTGCATCAAAGTCTCTGACCTCAGCTCCTCAATGCATCAGATCCTCTAAGTCCACCATATATGAAGTCTCCTAGAAGTCACAACAATCTCATGTCATCATGAGCTCCATGAGTCATCCCCAACCAACACTCTAGCAAGCATACAAGTCTTGGCCCAAGGGTCTCTGCAAGATGCCTCAGCTCTCCATGTAGTAAGAATGCCCCATAGTCTGCTCACAACTCCATCCAAGTCCATGGCTTTGTTGCACAAGAGTGTACAACCTCTCCATAGGCTCATAAGTATAAGTCTCCATGTCACATTAGCACATCTATCTGCACAACATCCATGCCTTGGTACACCTCATTGGATGCCCATAAGTGACATCTCTACAAGTGCACCCACAATATGTCCCTGCATAAGACTGCCATGCTCCATGTCTCCAACCTGATGTCCATGACTAAGTTGCCATGTAGTCCAACCAAGTAGACTCATTACAACCATCGGTCATCCCTATCCAAGCTGCAATCTCCGGTTTAGTGAACTCGGTCACCCAACCATATCAACATGTCATGAGTTTCCTCCATCATAGCTCCACCTAAGTGTCCACCAAGACTATGAGAAGTCCACCCAAACATCATCATTACGAGTCCCTTCCATCATAGCTCCTCCACCAAAGGTTCCACCAAGACTATCTCTTGGTCTCGGCCATGAGAAGTCCACCCAAGTGTGTGCCTTTCAAACTGTCCATGAGTCATGCCGGGCACTTAGCCATGTGGCTAAAGCACAACTCATTCCTCCACAACGATCATCAAGTTCCACCCTTGTCACGGGCCTTTGTACCTTCTACTACAAGGTCACAAACAACCCCAACAAGTCCTGCAACACTCAACAATCCTTGCTTCTCCATACAAGGTCTCACCATAAGCACCCATGGTAAAATGCTCCCTAGCATCGACAAACTGGCTTTGCCCTTCCCTGCACACGGTCCATCTACCAAATGCTCAAATGAAACAAATGTATCAATAGTACTTACAACATCATGAGGTTTCTCCATGGGAGTACCCTCATCCATACATGTCTGCAAACTGCTCGATCCTGGTCCAACTTGATCAAACTCAAGCTCATCCTCCATCATGACCATGTCTGCAACATCATCGGTCATCAAGACTTCCTCTTCCTTGGTAGCACAATCTACAAGTTCAACTTGCTTCATTGTCCAACCAAGTTGAAGAAGCTCATCTTCAACATTCTTCTCCAAGACTGCAAGCTCTTCTTGAATACGGGGATTCTCCTTTTTCAACCGCTTCAACCTGTATAAGGTAAGCAAGAGCTTCCCTTCACATTCTTCCAAACCTGCCATGCCTTGCACTTCGTCTTCCCCAGTTCGTACTTTGTTTAGACGCCCAAACCGTGTATACCTGCCCACACGCAGTCCCACTTGCCCACCTGACAAGTGCCCAAATCGTATGACCAGCACGTAGTACCGCCTTCCCTACTCTATGACACCTGGTTCCAACCTTTACCAGCTTCACCAAGCACCCTGCAACCATGAACCGACCCTTGTTCCACTTGTGTGAAACTAGCTTCCTTCACCTGCAAGTACCTGCTTCCACTGTCACAAGTAACCTTGCTCAAACCAAGCCCAACCGAGCTACTTCAATGCTTCAACACTTCATCAACTCGGTCATCAGCCTGCTCTGATACCAACTGTCACGCCCCCAAGCCTACGGTGGTCTTCCAACCGTGTCGGCGAGGTGCGGCACCACCCCACACTTTCTTTTTAACAATACTAATGTGTGCGGACTATGCCTAATTCACAACCGATACTTAAATTGTTTTTCGCAACCAAGTAAAACATGTTTATCCTTTATACTTAATGAAGTCCATACTCATTCATTATCCATCGCAATTAAATAACAAGAACATCAACAATTGCAACAAGTATAAAGGGGAGGGGCAACTCCCCGTAATGTGAGTCTGCCCAACCGTTTATTAAGAATATCAGTTTTTACAATACAAGTGTGCTTGGAAAACTCCAAGCCAACACTTAACCGAATTTACAAGATAGGCAATCTGCCTTTACAACAGTTTTATGCTTCCTTCGTACAAAGAACGGTGCTCACATGAGTCACCTACACCCTCTGCCAAATCTGCACTAAAACCGCACCTCAGAACCACCTCCGCACAACCTTCGGTTTATGTCCAAGTTACAACCCCGTCGTACAAGCTTCCAAGGTAAGTGCGCATGAGAAGTGCGCACTTCCTCTCTTGTGCGCAGTTCCTACCTGCTCTGCGAAGTCGTGTGATGAATCTTCGTTGGTGATAATGAGCTCTCCACGCTCATGCATATATAGGCATCTCAACGTGGGTGAGGGGTGGGCGGCAGCCCCTTGGCCGACCCCCAAAACCTCCGCAACCGCGCCCCGAACGCCATTTGTGTGTGTGTCGGCTAGCCATCGTGCAAGCCTCTCCAACGCGCCTATAAACCTTCCAACGCTCAGCCACATTTTCATTAAGTGTCGCTCGCTCGCTGTCATAGTTTCGTCGCATTTGCTGCGGAAGTAACGTCGCACTTTTTGCGATGTCGCCCAGCACTCCGCCCGAACGCGTTCGTGGCACGCCCGCCCGGGCGCCCGGCGCCGGCCCGTCGCAAATCTCCCAAGGCATTACACCCAGGGTCGGGTGTGCGCACCCCTCGCACCCCACACACCCGGGATGAGGGGACGTCTGGGGAAACGTTTCTCCACGTCCCCCTTTTGGGGAGACGCGGGGAGACGCAAGGGGGAACGTTTCCCCAGTGTGGGGGACGCGACACCCTAAAAGGGGGGCGCCTGGGCGTTCCCCCCTTAAATTTGCTTGTAAACAATGACTTATGACAGGGAAAACGTAGTATTTGACCATATTTCTCTACTAATGCTATGCTATTCATGGTATTGTTAAATTATTACAAAGTAAAAGTGACATTCTCCTTTATCTTTCATTTTCATCCTTTTACTTAAATTTTTAACATTACCATGAAATGACTCGGGATGTTTGAGAGTGGTTTTGACCTCATTGGATTTCATATGGAGAAAGTAGAATTTTAGATCTCACTCAAAATCCAGTAGACTTGATAGTTTTTTAGGAATTCAGGATTCAATGGAGTGCAATGTTTCCCTTGCATTTTGTCATGTACAAGGGTATGGAATTAGTATTTAATCAAGAGCACCAAGCCCTCTCTGTACTTTAGAGTGACTTTTAGACTCATCACTCCATTGTTTTTGAGTTTTAGTTATATCAATTTACTATTCCTTGTCGTTAGATTAGTTTTTCAGGAATTCATGACTCAATGGAGTGCAATGTTTCCATTGCATTTTGTCATGTACAAGGGTATGGAATTAGTATTTGATCAAGAGCACCAAGCCCTTTGCGTACTTTAGAGTGACTTTTAGACTCATCACTCCATTGTTTTTGAGTTTTAGTTATATCAATTTACTATTCCAGTCTTTAGATTTTAGTATCTATTATAGTCTATTTTGCTTAGTACTAATTAGATTCTAGAATGATAAATGATGAATTTTAATTTTAAATCAATTTAAAATCTAGAATGATGAATGATGAATTTAATTTTTAAGTCAATGTAGATTCGAGAATGGTAAATAATGAATACTGAATATGGGTCAGAGTATTTCATTATTGAATCTCGTGGTTTATGGATGGATCATGTATGTATTAGTAAGGATGATGAGTATGGATCAATGTATTTAATTATTTAATTCAATTATGTATGTATCATTCTATTATGCTTTCATTATTGAATGTGAATTTGAAATATATATATATATATATTAAAAAGGAAAAAAAATTATAAACCTCGACGTCCCCCTGTCCCCCCTAAATTTCCCTAAAATTTGAGGGTACTCCCACACGTCCCCCTTGTGCGTCTCCCCGTCCTGGAGTCTTGGTGGAACATTGGTTAGGACACCATGGTACATCTGCAGAATGCCTTTCATGTGCTTTCTATTTTTTCTTCTTTGTGGAGCCATTCAAGCTTTGAACATTCTGGTTTGCATTGTTTTTTCTTTCTTGTTTGTTGGTTTGCTTGCAAATATTTTTTGTCGATCAAGCTCTCGCCTTCATGGGCCAACCAATGCGCCGATGGCTGCATTGGGAGTATCACTTTACGTGAGTTGGCCTATGTTCTGTTTAGGTTAGGAGTAGGAGTAGTTTTGCTTTTCTTGTCTGTTGCTTGATTTTCTTACTTTGTCTTGCTTTATCCCACTTCTGTCCTTTGTTTGTTTGCTTTTGCACCTGTAGGTTAGTTTTCGCATTAAAACCATGTTTGGCTTCTTAGACAAGCAGGGTGAAGTCCACGAGGAACTTGTATTGCTATCAACACTTGGTTATCTATCTATTCCCTCTCTTTATGTGAATCTTGCATTTCTTCTAGTCAATGATACCTGATGGAAAATATGTTCCTTTCAGAGAGAGTCATGGTGAAATCACAATGCTTGCAGTCTTAACTATTACTGTCTACTCTAATCTGTTTTGTATTCTCGGTTGACCCTTGTCAACTCAGTCAAGTAGAGTAAGGAAAGGGGGAAAACCTTAACATGTATGTCAGAGGTATATATAAATATCCTTCTCTGAAGGGACAACCTCTTCAGCTATCAATAAGTCGGGATCCCTCTTCTGCCTAATGAAATAAATAAGTGCCTATGCACAGTTATTTGAAAAATGAAAAAAATAAAATAAACGGTGGTAGAAGAGAAACACATCCTGTGTAGAGAGGTGAAGAAAGTAACTCTGCCGGGGTACTGTCCAGGTTTGCTGACAGCGGAGCAATGCTTGTGTTCACTAAGTGAATCCGCCGAGGTATTGTCCAGGCCTGCTGGCAACGAAACAACACCAAAGATGAAACTAAAACTTTGATAGTCTATTTTACTGTGCATCTATATACCCCTCATTCCCAATCGAAACAACTCAGTTTCACTTGGCTTGGTATGTGTGCTGCCGATTAAGAGAATGGTAGGGACTACATCTTTAACTTAAGCTAAGTGAAGAAGCTATGATAATCGAAAAATTGAACAATACTTTCGGAAGAGTTAGACTCGCTTTGCACGAGACAAGGTCCATATAGAGAGCTGGAGTTCTACTAGTGTGTTGCCAATGTTGTAGTGACTACAACAACCCTTCAAAATTTTGCCTATGCTTCGATTTTGGAGCCTTTCTTCTAAACCACCACATCTTATCTTGCACTGATCCAAGTATCCATGCTTTGACTGAGACTTATCCTTTTCATTTTGGCTTGTGTTTGCTCACTTAGTTGATTTTCTAACCCACAAGCCGATCTCTTGATTTGGTCCCACAATAGTTCTAGGCTTGCCTCAGAAAACTGCGCAATTCTTGAGGGCAACTAGCCTTGCTGTTGGGAATTGCGTAGTCCTGACTGCCAATGAGCCTTGAGCTCTGGAACTGCGCAGTTATGGAGGGGCAACCCAACACTGAGCCCAGAAACTGAGCAGACCTCACTGTGTAGTGCATGAGCTAGAGAGTTGCCCAGTGCTTCCCAGAACTGTGCAATCTTTCCAGGCAATGCATGGCAATTTTCCCGGAAAAAGGCAAAAAGCAAAAATCATCCCTAAAAACAGGGATCTATTTTTAGTATCCCAAAGGAGGCACTTGCGTTATTTTTAGAAACTTCCGCCAAGTGTCGCTTTTCCTTGATTTTAGGCATGCACGTCATAAACCCTAACTTGACCAAATCTATTTAATTGACATTGCTAGAGCTCATTTGCACACTCTATCTTGCAGCTCTAGCATTCGTGAGGAGATGAAGGAGACTTCGGTGCGATCATCGTCGCTTTTTCGGGTGAGTTTTGCTTTTGTCGCTTTTTGTTGTTTAGCTTGTGTGAGTGCTGTTTCACTTGTTTCTCTACACGAATGTTGACGTTTAACTTGTTTTAGCTTGTGGAAGTGTTGTTTCAAGTTATAGATTGCCTTTCTCAAGTGTTGCATGAGTTTTCCTGTTTTTGCACCAATGGTCACCGTTGCGGCGACTCTCCACACATGCTTTGTTTTCCTTCAGTTTAATCAATTGCTGCACTTGTTTCACATGCATGCATCAACACTTAGTCAGATATGCACTCAACTTCACTCCATTTTTCAGATTCGTTTGTTTCTCACACTCCCCTTGGGTAGATTTGGGTCCCCTTGCCCGGATTTCACTTTGAACAACTTGCATTGTGCAATTTGGAGACTCAAGCCTCTAGCTTAGCTTCTGGAATTGCGTAGAGCATAGCCGGGGTTGTCTCCAACTGCACATTGCGCAGTTCTAGGAGTCAGCCTCCCAGCTTGGCCACTGCTCCCAGGCCATGGCCCAGGCTAAACTGCGCATTGTGCAGTTCCATTCATCAAGCTCCCACACTGACCGCTGGGACTGCGCACGGTCAGTCAATCACCCCTGTCAAGCAAAACTGCATAATCCTTCTCATCATGTGCTCGACTTGCTACTTGAACTTGCCTTGAAGTTGTTTTGGTTTTTAGTTGACATTTGCTTGCCATGAGTGTCCTCTCTGTCCCACAAGTACAACAGTTGTTGAACATCTCTCTTGCAGTCATAGTTAACATGGCATCCAAGAGAGCTGCATCAAAGGAAACCGACGAGAGCAGTACTGGGGAAGTAATTGAGCAGATATTCGTTGATTTACCAGTGTATGCAGATACTCAGTTGTTTATTGAGAGGGGAACAACACTAACATGGCAACAGATCAAAGACACTTTTGCAGGGGACTTTAAGGCAGAATTAGAAAACCGACAGGTTTATCTTAGCATCCAACGGTCAAGGTTATACAAGGTTGCATGCAGGTACCCTGCCTTCCCATGTGCAGACATCATCAGCTGGATTGTCTCACATACAGATGAACAGACCATGACATTGAGTAGTGCCAGCGGAAGGAAGCTTGCCACCTTCAGGGCAGAGAACTTCCAGTAGATGTATCACTTGCCTGAGCCGGTGAAGTGCATGGACTCACTCTTCTATGCCATCCATAGCTATGTGAATACAAGAGACATTCTCAAGCGCTGGGTGAAAGAGCCATCAAAGTTTAGACAAACGACCACCCATGTTTACAAGACGAAGTCCCTCAAGAAGGCTTACCAGTTCTTGATCATCTTTGCCTGCAGAATAGATGGTCAAGAGAGCACAAAGACCTTCCCTGCAGGGTGGGCAGTCTTACTGGACCAGTTGGTGAAAGATGGGAGGCCATTCAACTGGTTGGATCTGTTGGCTCAACAATTGAAGTCCCATGTAGCTAAGACTCGGTATCCGCCCAAGAACGAGCAAATAAGGTTTTACATGTTCGCATACTTACTGGATGCAATTTGTGCCCAACAATAGTTCCTTGGCATGAGATGGACGTGGACACCACAAGAGATTGCCGTGAACATCTATTGCAAGTTGCTTTCCGTCTGCAACTATCGAGGAGTGATGGCTAGGCTAATTGACCACTTTATCATCTCGTTATACAAGCTTATATTTGAGCAAGATCCACCTTGCATGTCCCGAGAAGCAATGGAGGCGATAGTAATCATTGCAGATTGGTATGCCTCACCAGGTGGCACCTTCATCAGAGTGTTTGGTGGAGACACTGCCGTGAACATCTATTGCAAGTTCCTTTCCGATTGCAACTATCGAGGAGTGATGGCAAGGCTGACTGACCACTTTATCATCTCGTTATACAAACTTATATTTGAGCAAGATCCACCTTGCATGTCCCAAGAAGAAATGAAGGCAATAGTAATCATTGCAGATTGGTGTGCCTCACCAGGTGGCACCTTCATTAGAGTGTTTGGCGAAGAGAAGCCTCCTCATATCCTACCAAGGTATGCCTCAGACAAACTGATCATGCAAGAAGTTTCATACCACCTCGCTACAGGGTTGTTAGCAGGACTGCATAGAAAGAATAAAGCGCCATGGCCTGCTCTTCCTTTGTGGATCAGATTATACGAGATTATGAGCTTGAAAGATGCAGAAGCTGAAGATAAGGGCATAGTGAAGTTCGAGTTTGGAAGCGAGGACTTTAATACGTATAATCCCCACGGTATTTGCAAAGACCACTGTACGAGAGTTTACTTTCCATGGATCCACAGGACATTTCATTGGCCAGAGGAGGATCCTTGGAGGTACCGCTACAACGCTTCCAAACTCCATGAGCTAGTCAGTATAGCAAGAACTTGGAAGGTTGCTCTACAGACAACAACAGCGCCGAAAGCAGCAACAACAACAGTAGTAGAAGGCAACAATCCAGTGCAGGACAAGGGAAAGAGGAAGATTGCCGATGATCCAGAGGGAGAGCAAAGCTACAAAATGATGGCAGATCCTATTATAGTAAAGGCAACTTTGGCAGCGGAAGCAAAGAGGGAGCAACGGATTAAGAGAGCAGAGCGGAGGAAGAGAGAAATGTAGAGGTTGCTGGAAGCATAATTGACGCTGCAGGAGACAAAGAAGAAACTGAATGAAGAAAAGGAGTTGAGGAGAGAAAGAGAAGAGAAGCAGATGCAGGAAGATGAACAAAGGCAAGACGCGATGGTAGAGGAAACAACGCCAATGTAGGTTGATGAGCTAGAACAACCAACAATTGAGGAAGAGGGTGAACAGATGCAAGATTGGGAGCTTGCTCAGCAGATTGAGTAATTGGTTGAAGTGACAAACATGGAGTTGGAATAGGAGTCGCAACATGAAGACACTGACCTGATGCCAAGAGCACCACAGGTTATCCCTTAGTCTCCACCACCTCTAGTATCAGAACCAACCCCGAGCGAGCAAGGAGATGCTGTTCTCCTTGATGATGATCCGGTTATGGATGTGTACAATCTATCATTTGATGAGTTCTAGAAGAGGATTGTACAAGCGCAGAGGAAACCCTTTTCAGATGATCACGCATCACCTGCATTCATCAAGGAAAGGGTGATAGTGTCAGACACTAAGAAGCATCGAATGCCATTGCCCAAGCCAGCGTGGCCTATGCAAGAGCAACACGCTCAAATGTTCAGTGTCTAATGACTGAGAATGAGCAACTGGCAAAGAACTTGCAGATTGCCTGGCAAGAGGCGGAATAACTCTGAACATTAGCGTAGAATGCAGTTTCCACATTGGGGGAGATGAGGACAACGGTACTTCCTGAAGTATAAACACTTGCTGATACCATGTGGAAGTTCTATGACGAATTTGTCACCGTGCATAAAGCAGTTGTCCATTTGCATGGCCTACAACAACGTAGCAAAGAGTTTGTTCAAACTCTCAAGAACATACATGCTGCCATCGCCCATTTGCAAGAGTGGACAATGCAGTACAAAGGGGCCTTGCTCGACTTAACAAAGAAGATGAAGCCATAGGTAGAGCTGGAGAAAGCGAAGGTCCAAATGTGATTCAGAACAACGAGTAGCTTTGCCTTGTTCTTCGGCAACACGTGTAGGAATATACAGGGTAAGTTCCTCAGATAGAACACCAAAGGACACTGCTCACAAACAGATCATAGATCAATACACCAATATTCTTGACGTGGTTAAAACCATCAAAGAGGGAAACAGTCCATGATCTGAGCCAATGCGGCCACTTTAGGCAATTTATTAATGTAAAAGAAAGAAAATTTACATAAGCTTCTCTCATGAACGATCACCTAACAAATGACCCTCCATGCTCTTTAAATAGAGATCATGGACCAATCAGGTGTTAAGCCACAAATCAAGTGCCGGTAATATCTAAGAGAGAATGAACTGTCAGATCACTTCATCTCTAGAACATATCGTGACCGTCAATTGTAAGTTACAAAAAGTACATACTAAAGAAACACACTTTACCTAATTATACACTAGACCAAGTTATACTTAATTATTTCCTATGTGTTAGAATATTTTAACATCCCCCCTTAAGAACAACTTGGGATAGGATTGAAGGATGTACAAAGATGACATAATAGGAGAAGGAAGGAGGCATTAGGGCCTATCCGCCCTTAGTGACAACTTACTGAACTCCAACCATAAATCGAAGTTTACTAAATTTCGCCTCTGTGAGAGCCTTTGTAAAGATGTTTGCAACTTGATCATCGGTTGAACAATAGTGCACTTCAAGAACATGGTCATGAATGAGCTTTCTGATGAAGTGCATGTGTAGTTCAATGTGTTTGCTGCGCTGATGTTGGACTGGATCTTTGCATAGTTGAATGGCATTTTGATTATTCCACAAAAGAGTAGTTGGATGTTGCTGCTGAAAAGCAAACTTTGACAGGATCTGACGAAGCCACAAGGCTTCCTTACTAGCTTCAATGGTGCCACGATACTCCGCTTCTGTTGAAGAATGAGAAATGACACTTTGTAACTTGCAATCCGATGTAATAGGTCCATAACCACGAGTGAAGATATAACCTGCAACAGACTTCTGATCATCAGGGTCACCAGCCCAATCAGAATTAGTGAAACCAACCAATAGAGGAGATGCTTCTGCACTGTAATGAATCCCAAGCTGAACTGTACCTCGAACATAACGAAGTATTTTTTTCGCTGCTTTCCAATGACTTTCATGTGGGTTTTGCATAAACTGAGCAACAAGGCCAACAACAAAGGAAAGGTCAGGATGGGTATGGGTCGGATATAAAAGTTTTCCAACAAGCTGATGGTATAAGGTTGCATCAACTTCAAGGTGAAGAAATTTCAACCATCACTCCGGTTATCAGTTTTCCTTATCACTTCATGCATTTAGTTTTAAATCCAAGCATGATAAAAAATCTAAAATCTGGAAATGACAATATTTTTCTGAAAATACAAATTTATAGATTTCACAACTGCTGAAATTGCAGAAATAAAACACAACAAAATTATGACAGTCACACACAGAAAATAACATAGTGATTTTTGGTCAATGTGACCCTGGAAAAACCCCCTACAACTCTTGGGGAAAATCAGTTTGAGAGCTATTCTTTATTTCTGAAAATGCTTTTACAGAGAAACTTAAATACATAGTAAAAATTCCAGCAACCACAAATTACAATATATCTCGATATTTGTGCTTGCACTCTGCCTTGAAAATCGTGCCTATCAGCAAACAGGCAAAACATAAATTTTCTAGCAATAAAACATCATTAAATGTTGTACGACCAGCTTTGAAAAATGTGCCTAGAACTTGCTGTACAAACTGTATGGATTTCAGCAGTACGTCTGCCTCGAAATTCGTGCCCTTTCTGTTGCCCCTTTTCCTCGATTTCTGTGTTGTCCCTCTTCCTCGATTTCTGTGCTTTTCTCCTGCTTTATGTTTTTGCCTTGGGATGCTTGCCAATAAATGCTGCTACTTAGATTTGCTGAAATGTCTTTTTGCTGCTTTCCTTCACTTCCTCATTGCTCAGAAATTTTCTCCTTGCTCTCTCTTCTCTTTCTCTCAAACGCTTATGAAAGAATGAATTGATCTTTTCCTCTTCTCTTCTCCTTTTATTCTCTAAGTGACCTTTTGGGTTACCCTAAGATCTAATGGACGAGATTCATTTAGATCTAGGGATGAGAATAAATGTGCATTTAATTCTCACTTTCTGTTTTTTAACTCACCCACTTAAATAAAGACCCACTTAGCCTTTTATTTCCATAGCCATTTCTTCATTTTCTAATTCTTCATTGACTTTAATAATGTCACCTTTAAATTAGAATGTAACTTTACCACTTATAAAGTCATTTTAAAATTAGAATGCAACTTTACCACTTATAAAGTCACTTTAGGAGAAAAGTAAAAAATAAATTTGGACACTTTTCCCTAGGCCAAAGGTCAAAGCCTTAGGGAACGACTGGTCCTCTAGTACTCAAATCTTAACACTCCCTAAGGCTTTGGTGAAAATGTCCGCTACCTTCTCATTTGTGGAAATGTACTCAAGCTTGACAACTCCCTTTTGGACATAGTCTCTAATGAAGTGATACTTTATCTCAATATGCTTTGACATGTCATGAAAAATGGATTCTTCGTGAGTTTTATGCAACTCTGATTATCACAGTAAATAGACTAAACAACATCTTGCGAAGTCATATGGCCTCACAACTAGCCAAACTAGTAGCCATATACTTTGCCTCAGTTGAGCTCAATGCAACTAACTGTTGTTTCCGACTGATCCATGACACAACCGTTGAACCCAACCGAACACAACACCCGAAAGTACTCTTCATATTTGAAGCACAACCTACCCAATCTGAACCTGTGTACCCTGCAGTCTCACTCCATCACCCTGTCTATAATCTAGACCAAAATCCACAGTCCCCTGCAAGTGACAAAGAATGTGTTTTGCAGCCACCCTGTGCACTCTGCTGGACTCACACATGAGCTGACTCACAGTGTTAACTGGCAAACATATATATGGTCGAGTGTTGACCAAATACAACAAACAACCAATCAGTTGTCCGTATAGAGTAGGATCCACCAACTCGGAATCAGAAGCGTGAAGCTTCTTCCAGTTAGTGATAAGAGGTGTAGACATGGGTTTGCAGTGCTCCATGTGAAATCTGCTAAGAATATCCACAATGTACTTCCCTTGTCCCAGGAAGAAATGCCCCTCCTCTTGCCGCACCTCCAATCCCAGAAAATAACGCATCAAGCCGATATCCTTCTTCTTAAACTCTGAAGCAAGATCTCTCTTGCAGCCCTTAATGAGTCTCTCTGCACCAGTGATGATCAAGTCATCAACACACAACACCAGAATGAGAAGCTCCTCACCCACCACAATGGAGTATAGGTTCGGATTAGTCTCACTCTTTGTGAAACCCAACTGCTGCAGGTATGTATCAATCCTTGATTACCAAGCTCTAGGAGCTTGCTTCAGGGCATAAAGTGCCTTTTTCAATCTGCATACATGGGACTCCTTCCCATGCACCTCAGAGTCCCGCGGTTGCTCAATATAAACCTCCTCCTGAATGAAGCCATTGAGAAATGCAGTCTTCACATCCATCTAGTGGGTCTTCCAGCCCATCTCTGCTGCAATCGATATAATGGAGCGAATAGATGTATACCGAGTTACGGGAGCGAAGGTCTCTTCATAGTCAACTCCCTCTACCTGTGAGAACCCTCTCGCCACAAATCGAGCCTTGAACTTCTTGATGCTGCCATCTGGAGCATGCTTTAACTTGTAGAGCCATTTGGAAGTAACAACTGCTTTACCTTTAGGCCTCGACACTACCTCCCAAACATCGTTCTTCATAATAGAAGAATACTCCTCCATCATGGCCTCTCTCCAGACCCGTTGGCCAGCTACCTTCTCATAACTAGAAGGCTCAGAGTCAACAATGCTTATTACAAATGCCATGTAACTACAAAACCGCTCATGTGGTTTACTCCCTCTAACCTGTTTCTTTGGCCCAACAACTGATGTGGCCTTGTGCAAGGTATCTTGAAGCCACTTGGGCTTCCTTTTCCTTGAGCATACTTCTTCCACCGAAGTGAAAGAATTCTCATCATCATCAGAAGCCTGAACTCCTGAAGGCCTGCTAACCGACCTCATGCCTGAATTTGTGCCTGTAGATGTTGAAGTACCATGAGAACTGTCCATTAGTGGACTACCTTGTGAACTGCTCCGTGGACTGCCCTGCATGCTGCTCGAAGAACCACCCACCTGACTTTGAGAGCCATTGCTCACTGATGGACCTGATACTGTAGTCGATGTACCCCCTGATCCCTGTGACTGACTCAGCTGCTCTTGAGGGTCTGGTGACTCTGGATACTCTAACTCCCGTGACCTCCTGAAAGCTCTCTCCTGCTCGAACTTCACATCTCGCCCGACAACCACTTTCCTTTGCGCAGGAATATAAATCCGACAAGTTTTCGAGGTCTCGCTATAACCCACAAAGATGCCCTTGTCTGCAGCATAGTTTAAAAAATTGGCCGTTTCGAAACGGAAACGGCCGAGTTGGTCCATTCCATTGCCCTTCGGATCGACTCGGTACAAAAAACAGCTTGGTTGGTCGAGTCAGCCATGACTCAGCCGAGTAATTGAATGACTCGGCCAACTCGGCCGTTTCCCGTACTGACTTGGCCGAGTCACAAACGACCTGTAACCCATTAAAACAACAATTTAACATTATTTTAATGAAATTTTAAGGAGTTTGCTGATTGGTTTGGACTTCAAGGTGTTTTATGAATTAGCTAAATGTTATTTGGGGTCCATTTCCCCCTCCCAAACCCTATTTAACACACTCAAATGCTCTCTACTATTAATATGCTATTCAAATTTCATGGTAATGTTAAAAATTTAAGTAAAAGGATGAAAATGAAGATTAAGTAAAAGTGACATTCTCCTTAATCTTCATTTTCATCCTTTTACTTAAATTTTTAACATTACCATGAAATGACTCAGGATGTTTGAGAGTGGTTCCAGCCTCATTGGATTTCATATGGAGAAAGTAGAATTTAGATTTCACCAAAATCCAGCAGACTTATCAGTTTTTCAGGATTTCAGGATTGGGATTGCAATGTTTCCATTGAATTTTGTCATGTATCTAGGGTATTGGAACTCGTCATTTTAATCAACGAGCACCAATCCCTCTATGTCCTTGATGTTAGTGACATTGGGTTGTCGAACTCCTCTGGGGATTCGCTCCCAAACCAGGAGCTTCTGAAAATGGTCGCTCCCGCTCCCGTTTTTTCACCTCCTTTCTCCAAGTAACACAAAGAAAGAGAAACCGTTTGGATCAAAAATGGTTTAAATGACTAGTTTATGTCCATACAACTCTGGGCTAGACGAAACATTTGCCCTGACAAAAGACCTGATCAGATCCCATTGTGTTGGAAGCATTGATCAACATCAATTGGGATAGTGGAGAGTCGTCCAGCAGAGTTTGATCCTGATAAGGATCTTGATTTAGATTTAGATATCGAGACATCAATTGAACTTGAACATGCTGTTCAGTTGAATGCAGATCCCAATCCACCGGCCTCAGTGTCATAGCTAGCAAGGACTCCAGTTGTAGGTGCTTCCTCTGCTCAGCCACGACAGAAGCGCAGCCGCATATCTACTCTATCTCATCTTGCATCTACTGCAGTTGCACAGCCTGCTAGTGGTACCACTTCTACAACTGCAGTTGGAGATGATGATGATGATGAGGAGCCATGGGGCCCTCTGTCTGACTCTGATGATGATCCAAAGATTGATCGACATGATCTTGGCTCCTCTGGCAATAGCTACTAGCCAGTAGCTGTAGTACTAGTACAAGAGTTTGGTCACAGTTTACTTTTGTTGTAGAGGCCATTACTAGCCTCCTTGGTTATGTGTTTTTTGTTTTGAGTCTTTGATCATGTATGACAGTTGATTATGTATTGCCATTGGGTACCATTTTGATATAATGGATTGGTTCATGAGCCTACTTTGATCATATGTTGTCTTCCATCTATATTATAATGCTGTGTGTCTGGAAACATGAATGAAAATCTTTAAAATTATGTTTAAAATCTTTAAAATTATGTTTTTTTTATAAAAAATTATATATATTTAATGTATTTTTTACAACGACCGAGTCATTGAAATCGAGCCGGCCGAGTCATTACCGTTTCGGAGTCGGAGTCGATCCTCGACCGAGTCGGAGTTTTAAAACTATGGTTTGCAGTGGGCTCTAGCATGGTCTTGTTCTCCTTGGGGACATAGGAACATGTAAGGCACCCAAAGATACGAAAGTGCTCAACATCAGGTTTCTTCTCGGAAAAAGCCTCCTCCGGAGTCACATTCCCCAAGGCACGATGTGGACTCCTGTTTTGCAAGTACGCAACAGTGTTGCAGGCCTCTGCCCACAAAAATAAAGTTAACCCCTGATCATGAAGCATGGCTTTGGCAACCCCTACAATGGATCTGTTCTTCCTCTCCGCAACCCCATTCTGTTGGGGGTAGTAAGGAATTGTGAACTCCCTTCTAATGCCTGCCCCAGCACAAAAATCAACAAACTCACCAAGGGTATACTCCCCTCCATTGTTCGACCTGAGGACCTTGATCTTCTTACTTGTCTGGGTCTCCACAAGAGCTTTGAACTCTTGAAACCGCTTGAAGACCTCGCTCTTGGTTTTCAAGAAATAAATCCAGGGCTTCTTGGAGTGGTCATCAATGAATAAAACATAGTACTCATAGCCACTCAACGATACATGAGACATCCGACCACTCACATCGGTATGAATCAAGTCAAGGATCCCGATCGCTTTGCTGTCACTGCTAGGAAAAAGGGATCTGGCAAACTTCCCCATAGCACATCCTCTGCATACATCAAGGTGATCATAACTGAAATCTGGCACACCAGTGGTGATCTCCTGCAATGTACTCAAGGCCCCATGATACATGTGCCCCATCCTGTGATGCCAAATCTCACACAACTCTGAACTGCTAGATCTGTTGTCGATTCTGTCTTGGGTGCTGCTACTCAATGCCATCAGGGGCTGGAATGAGAACTTGTACACCTTGGCATGGCACACACCAATCTCTCTAGCTAAAGAAGCTGGAGTTCCCCTAGTATATATAAGCACCAGCCCTCTCCTGAACAACACATCATACCATCTGTCCTTAAGTGCTGAGACGGATATCAGGTTCTTCTTCATTCCAGGCACATATAGAACATGTGACACTTTCAAGGGAGGTTTGGATCCCCTATCAAATGTGAATGTCCCCACACCCATTGCTCTAACAATGATGTCATCACCAAGTACTACCTCCATATCAGTGTCACCCTCTGAAAGCTCTGAGAAGTATTCTCTGACTCTTATCATGTGGCGGGAAGCGCCACTATCAACATACCAAATGCTAGAAGATGCTCTGCTAGTAGCGGGGAATGCACACTTTCTATGAACCTGTATGGCAGGTGATCCTGCACTAGTGGCCTCACAAGCTATGAACCCAAACTCCTGATCAAAGCTCTCTATCTCTGCAGAAGCTGCCATGGGTTTGTCTCTCCCTTTCTTGTTCTTCTTCTCCGGACACACAACAACATGGTGTCCCAACTTTTGACAACTCCAACATTTGACTTTGGAATAGTCCTTCTCCTTGTTCTGTTGCTTGCCTTTACCTTTGCCTTTGCCTCCACTGTTGGAAGCTTGCTTCTTTGCTCAACCCTTCTTGCCTCTTGCTAACAATGCCACATTGTCATCCTGCTCCACCTGCTTGGTTGCCCCAAGATGGTTCTTTCTGATCTCATTCTGAATGCAATCATCCCACAACCTCTCCCAATCGGGAAGGTTTTCCTGTGCAACAATGCCATCCACAAAATTCTTCCAAGTCTTGGGAAGACCATTCCAAGCAATCCTCACCAACTCAGTGGGTGCAATGATCTCACCTATGACTGCCAACTCATCTCTCACTGAAGTGATCTTTGTGAGGTATGCTGTAGCACTGTCAGTCTTAGCCATTTTAATGGCCTTCAGTTTCTCCTTTAGGACATTTTTTCTGTTTTCATTTGAGCTTTGGTAAAGACTGGTCAAGGCTGTCCACATCTCATGTGCATTAGTTTTTCCTCTACATGAGGAATGACGTGGTCTTTGATTCCTTCCAGAATCAATCTTTTTGCCTTACCATTCTTTTTGTTAAACTCTGCCAACTGTACAGGGTCAGAAGGTACTACTACTGGGTTCTGTGTGGTATTTACCATAATGCCGCAGATTTCTGCTTCCTCAAACATGCTTTGGATTCTCTCCTTCCATGCACTGTAGTTGTTATGCCCATCCAACTTGTCTTCAACTCTCAAACCCAAAGACATGTTTCACTGTCCTACCAAACTAAAATTTTCAAATCTGTGGTAAAGGTTTTTGTTTTCTATGTAAAAATCAGATCAGCTTGCTGTAATTTTTACTTTGCTCTCCCAAACTGCACTTTTCAGCCAACCAAGCTCTCATACCATGAATAAATTTCAACCCCCAATCCGATTATCAGTTTTCCTTATCACTCCATCATTTAGTTTTAAATCCAAGCATGATAAAAAATCTAAAATATGGAAATGACAATATTTCTCTGAAAACACAAATTTAGAGATTTCACAACTGCTGAAATTGCAGAAATAAAACACAACAAAGTTATGACAGCCACACAGAAAATAACATAGTGATTTTTGGTCAATGTGACTTTGGAAAAACCCCCTACAACTCTTGGGGAAAACCAGTTTGAGAGCTCTTCTTTATTTTTTAAAATGCTTTTACAGAGACACTGAAATACACAATAAAGATTCTAGCAACAACAAATTACAACTTATCTCGATTTCCGTGCTTGCACTCTGCCTTGAAAATCGTGCCAATCAGCAAACAGGCAAAGCAAAATTTTTGTAGCAATAAAACAATATCAAATGTTTGTACGAGTAGCCTCGAAATACGTGCCCAAAACTTGTACAGACTGTACGGATTTTAGCAGTACGACTATCTCGAAATTCGTGCCCTTTCTACTGTCCCTCTTCTTGGATTTTTGTGTTGTCCCTCTTCCTCAATTTCTGTGCCTTTCTCCCACTGTACGGTTTTGCCTTGGGATGCATGCCAATAAATGCTGTTGCCCAGATTTGTTGAAATGTCTTCTTGTTGCTCTCCTTCACTTCCTCACTGCTTAGAAATTTTCTCCTTGCTCTCTCTTCTCTTTCTCTCAGATGCTCATGAAAGAATGAATTGATCTTTTCCTCTTTTCTTCTCCTTTAATTTTCTAAATGACCTTTTGGGTTACCCAAAGATCTAATGGCTGAGATTCATTTAGATCTAGGGATGAGAATAAATGTGCATTTAATTCTCACTTTCTATTTTTTAACTCATCCACTTAAATAAAGTCACCTTTAAATGAGAGTGTAACTTTACCACTTATAAAGTCACTTTTAAATTAGAATGTAACTTTACCACTTATAAAGTCACTTTTAAATTAAATTGACTTTACCACTTATAAAGTCACTTTAGGAGAAAAGTAAAAAATAAATTTGGACACTTTTCCCTAGGCCAAAGATCAAAGCCTTAGGGGACGACTTGTCCTTTGGTACCCAAATTTTAACACAGGGGAAGTACAAGTGATTGAAAGTTTGGGTCTAGATTGAAAGGGAGAAGGGGTGGCTTACAGTCTTCCATGTGAAAGTGGCGTAGAATATCAGAGGTATACTTGGATTGAGAAAGGGAAATACTTTCTTTGGATTGCAAGACTTGAAGACCAAGGAAATAATGGAAGTGTCCTAAGTCTGTCATTTCAAACTGCTTTTTAAGGGTGGACTTCACATGGTTTATAAGGTTGGGATCACTACCAGTAAGGATAAGATCATCAACATAAAGAACAAGAATGATAAGAGACTTACCCACTTTCTTGGTGTAGACAATATTGTTAGAATGACACCTAGAAAAGCCAATATCTAAAAGAAAGCTATCCCATTTTGGCATACCAAGCCTGAGGGGCCTTGCTTGAGACCATAAAGAGATTTCTTAAGCCAGCGTACAAGGCTGTAAGTCTATTTGTATAAACCAGAATGTTGTTCCATATAGATTTTTTCATGCAATCCCCATGCAAGAAGGCGGATTTAACATCCATCTGATGGACTTCCCATTTGAAAGAGGCAGCAAGGGAAAGAACAAGGTGGATAGAGTTCATTTTGGCAACAGGGGAGAAGGTTTCAGTATAGTCAATGCGTTCAACTTGTGAAAAACCCTAAGCAACAAGACAAGCTTTATGTTTATCAACTTTTCCATCTGGTCCAAACTTGGTTATGTAAATCCATTTGCATCTAACAAGTTTTCGTCCCTTTAGAAGAGGAATAAGGTGCCATGTATCATTTGCTAATAATGAACGATATACTTTCTTCATACCTGTGTCCCAATCTGTGGCCTGAAGCTTCTGTAAAGGTGTCAGGATCATAATTCGCTGAAGCTTGAACCAGTAAAGACGAGGCTCTATCGAACTGAGAACGTGTACGACACTAATTTGTAGGATCACCTGCGAGAGCACCTGCTGCATCCCGAGTGGCGCAGACCCATTTTGGAAGCTAGGGAGCTGAAGGAGGATCCCGAGAAGGTGGGGGAGGGTTGTCATCCTCATTGTCATCATCTAAAGAAGGAATATTTTCAGAAGTAGAAGGGATAGAGAGAGGTGGCACATCCGCCGAATTAGGCTCGCATGTCGATATATTTTGAACAAACTTTACGTCTCTTCTAATGATAACATTTTTGGATTTAAGTTGAAGAAAGCTATATCTTTTGACATCTTCAAAATATCCAACAAAAATACATTTTTCACTCTTAGGTTCTAAGGCTTTATGTTTCTCATTTGGAATATGGGCCCATGCTTCACTTCCAAAAACACGAAAGTAACTTACATTTGGTTTAGTTGAGCTCCATGCTTCTTCTGAAGTGATATTCTTTAAAACTTTAGTAGCAGTGTGATTTACTATGTAATTTGCACAATTAATTGGTTCTGCCCCAAAATTAAGACTTAATCCTTTAGATTGAAGCATACAATTAGCCATTTCCTTTAAGGTGCGATTCTTCCTTTCAGCTACACCATTTTGTTGTGCAGTATATGGAACAATATGTTGCAATTGAATTCCATCCTCAGTGCAAAAGTTGATGAATTTGTTGTTAACATATTTTCTGCCATTATTAGATCTTAGCTTAAGAATTTGATCTCCAGATTGTTTCTCAACAAAGGCCTTAAAGGCCAAGAACATATTAAAGACTTCACTCTTGATACTCAAGTGCGTCTGGAGAAATCATCAATGAAAGTTAAGAAATACTTGTAGACAGAGAATGAAATAACTAGAAGTGGACCACATAAATCACTATGCACAAGCTGTAAAGGGGCTGAGGCATGCCAAGAGGCATGTTTTTCAAAACTATCCTGATGATGTTTTCCCAGTACACATCCGAAACAAACACCATCTCTGCAAGATACCATAGGGAGACTTGTCACCATATTTTCTTTACATAGATTTTGAAGGGAGCAATAGTTTAATAAGTGATCAAATCGCTTATGCCAAAGTTTGTTCACTTCATCATTATGAGCAACAAATACCAAGGGAAGAGTTGATGACTCAAAGTTGTTAAACTTATACAACCTTGTACAATCATCAACAATGCCAATAGCTAAAATCTGTTTAGGATCTCTTAGGTCCTTAACTACAACATCATAAGGTGAAAATTCAACAGCTTTACCTTCACCGGAATGAGTTATCTAATATACAGATAGAAGGTTGCAGGATAAGGTAGGAACACATAATACATCATTAAATTGACCATTGTCTAGATGAATAGTTCCAGTCCTTACAACACTAAGATATCTATCATCACCAACATAAATATTTTTGGTGTTACAATCATTTAAAGAAGAAAACATGGCTTTGTTTTTGACCATGTGATATGAAGCTCTAGAATCAATGAGCCACTCATGAGAATGAGAAGAAGAAGATACATTTAGTGCATAACCAGACCGAGATGCTTGATAGCCACATGCATAAAGTGCTATTCCTGAAGATGAAGTTGAAGTTGAAGAGTGCTCCAAATGGATGTTATGCTTTTTCATGGTTGCTTCCAAGGCTTCCATCTTCCTAAAGCATTTGGATTCTAAGTGGCCATCACAATTATAAAAGTTGCAATGTCTATCAGTCTTTTTCTCTTTATTTTTATTTGCCTTATCATTTTGTTGAATTGATTTTTCATTTTGAGACTGAAATTGCTTAGGACCCTTGTTTGGTTTAGGACCATTCTTTTTAGGATGCTTCTTCTTAGGATTCTTTTTAGGATGCTTCTTCTTAAGATTCTTTGAATTTGGTTGCTGCTGGGCTACTAAGGCTTTCTTAGAAGAATTTCCAGTATTAAGAAGACTAAGATGTAAGAGTTTTTCTTGTTTTCTTATTAAAGAATCACAAAAGGCATCAAAAGAGGGGGGTTTATAGTCTTGTCCTTGAGAAATAAAGGTTTCTCTAGTAGAATGGAAGGTGGAAACAAACACAGAGTAGGTTGGTCTTAACTTAGTAAGAATGGAATAGATAAGTTTACCGCCTTCTTTCTTAACCTTAACACCTTCCAAGAGAAGTCTAAGGGTTTTGAACATGGACAAAAAATATTCATTGGAAGAAAAATTATTGGGGTCCAACATAAGCAACTCATTTTCAAGTTGATGGGCTTTAATTTCATTTTTAATTCCAAAAACTTTATTGAGTTGTTTCTTGCTTCATTGAGGGTATCAATTTTTGCGATATGGAATCTAAGGTCTGGAGAAATAGACATCCCTATCAACCCACGTGCTTGATCTTGCTTATTTTTCCATTTGGCTTGCCTATCTTCATCTTTAGGTTTAGACTCTTGGCCTGAGGCTATTTTATAAAGACCTTTACTTCTAAGTAAATCCACAATGTAGGATAACTGTTGGAAGTAGTTGGTGCTGTCAAAAATAACTAGGAATGGACATTCCATTTTAAAAGAAACTGAAAATGTAGATGCTGAAACTAACTGTTCCAATGGAAAAATCTCGAAAAATTAGGCTGATTAAAAAAAAACGGCTCTGAAAATGGCTTCCGGATGAGGAAGTTATGGTTTTTTGAAGAAAAGTTGTTGAAGATGCTGACAAACTACGTGAATGTTGAGAAGTGAATTATAATGTTATATTTAAAAAAATTCCCCCCCTTTCCAAACTTCATCTAATAACTCACTTTAAAAAAAAGATTACTTTATGTAACCCTTTTTTATAAATAAGTGAAAGTCACTTTTACAATGGTAATTTATTAACTAATCACTAAATTGTAACTCAAATAACAGATAAAGAGACTTTAGAATTATAAGTGACTCATTTTTTATAATGCGTGAGAACCCTTTTATATAAAGTAACTTTAAAATATAAGTTATATGTGCTTTTTGAAAAAGGAACTCAACAAAAAAAAGACTTGAACCTGTTGTGGCCACAACCACTTTCGAGTGTTTTTGCTGTTCCCTCCAGGGAACAGCTGCTGTTCCCTCAAGGGAACAATTCCTTTTTGAGTGTTTTTTGAGTTTTCGCTGTTCCCTCCAGGGAACAACACTTTTAGAGTTTGTTATGGCCACAACCACCACCCTATTAAAACCTGCTCTGGGGGCAAATTTGAATGGGTCCCTTGAGATGTTTGATCGTTTGTCTCTCTGAATGATAACTGTAGTTGTCAGATGGAATTATGTCCTCAAAGCTGAACGGTTCAATGGTTTATTAATTATGGTTGCAATCTGTTTTTAATCATCAGCCCCCAAAAAATCATCGCGCCCTCTTGAGATTTAGAGCCGGAAGGACTCATATAACCCCCAGTTGCAGCGTCTGTCTCTTTATGAAAGTTTTTATGAAGGTAAGGTTTGTTTTAGGCTTTTCTATCATATCTCTCATAATCATAGCTAATGTTAATTATTTCTGTAGGCGAGGACCAAGAGAAGAAAAGCAAGGTCGACGAGCTAATGCATAAGCATCAGGAATGGCTACGGGGAAAAGATGCAAGCGAGACCTAACCGAAACAGAGGAATTTATGACAAGCAATAGGGAAAGCATACACAGTGGGGAGCTACACAATAGACTATGGTGATTTCTTGTTGCTCATCCTCCCTCCAGCCCTTCCACTCTTGTAACAGAGCTTTCAATTGCAACAACTGACTTGCAAAAGGATCTTACATCTTGAAATACCTGTCCAAGAAAAGGAGGTAAGGGTTCAAAAATTTGTTTCATATGTACAATGTTCCATGGATCCTAGAAAAACGCCTTCGTCTGCTGGATCTGTGCAAGTTTGATAAGGCTCGATGGATGGAAACAACTGCACAACACTCTACCTCGCAATTTGTCAAAGAAACGTATGAACACATCGAATCAAGTTATTATTACCACCGAATACACCTTAAATCAAGCCAAATGTCGAAAAATGAGCGCACTGTCTGCATTTGCCTTCAGGGAATAAAAAGGAATAACATTCAGTCAATACGTGTGCAAAGGGATGGCATGCAGTCATTCCTCTTTCTACCGACATCCGTTCATTTTTCTTCAGGAAATAGAACGATCTAGTAGCAATGGCTTCAACGTGTTCGCTGTTTCATTAACCATTACATTTTGTATATTTTAATTTGAATATGGAAAGGAAGAGAGAAGGCAAAAGGTCGGGAGAAACCGACGGTCAATTCTCTTTCTCCATAAGTGTCACCTCTAGACAGAGGAAAAGGACTTTTTTTGGCAGAAGAGGGGTCAATTTTATTATGCTAATAAAGAAGACTGTTTCGGTCAAGAAGATGCCTTTTTTCAGATTCATTTTCCTTTTTCTTTCATGTTTGGAATCAGGGTGTTGTGACTGGCATGAGGATATATATGTTTTGTGTTTGTGCACAATGATAACAGACAGCTTATGACTAGTCTTGGTTATTTGAATATAATTCGTTATCATGGTTAACTCATGAGCGGTCTCCGATTCGAAGCTATATTAAACATCAGTTGCAAGTTTTATTTGTAGAAAATGGAATGTGCATTCTTGTATGAATAATTAGATTGAATTAAGCTTAAATACAACCTTGTTCATCGGTGAACTCAGTAATTGATTCATTTGGACTTGGAATCTATATATGATGTTTAGTCTCTTTTGATTATGCTCCTGCATGATAGGTTAGAATAGTTAAGATTAACACAAGTAGATAGAATCAGTATAGGTAGAGCTTAGTGCATATAGGTTAGCTGTTTCTTTTGTTGATTTAATTGAAGTCTTCCTCCAAGAAGCAATCTTTCAACACCTATAACAGTTTACGGGATCCTTTAAAACCCGTTGGAACTAACCACTCCAAACAAAAGCGGATCTAATTGGGGTCTGCAATCGGGTTGGTTCCCTTTATCGGCATAGCGAAAATTCGTCGTGTCAACAAATTGGCGCTAGAAAGAGGGCCTGAACCGTCGTCCACAGCTTTTAGGATTTCATCTATAAACGTCGCGCATGGATTCGAAAAGATTGATGTATGGATCGTAAAGGTCGAAAATATCCTTCCGCCCATTTGGAAGAGCCTCATTTCGAAGAAGCAGAGGTCCCTCTAATTCTCGTGTTTGGGTCACCCAAGGAAGAGAGACTGTGGGAGTATCCTGTCACTCAGGAACAACCAGTCTAAGTACTTACTCGTGCTTACGCCCATTCCCTATCTCAGCTCCCCATCTTTAATTCTTTACCTCTGACCACTAAAAGAAAGCCAAGGATCCGTCCCATAAACGACGAGACATCTGCAGCCCCTTCTCTTGAAGATATTGTGCTAGAGTCCTTGCAAAGTATCGACACTGCTTGGGAAGAAATTCTTGAGGATCCCCTCTCTGAAGGTAATCCCTGGCTCGATTTGGGAGTTCCTAACAAAGAACACATGGGGGAAACCTTCAACCAGAACCTCCTCAACCATAATATGGCTAACGTTCCTCCTCCAGGTGGGAATCAACCTCCACCGCCTCTTCCAGGTGGGAATTAGCCCCCACCTCCTCCGGTAGCACTCCCACCTCCTTGGCTTGCACAGGATGCTGTAGCAGTCCCTAGGCAGCAGCATGCCTTACCCAATAACGGAAAAAGAGTATTACCCAAATTCGACCCTGAGCGAGGAGACACAACTGATAACCATATCCACTCTTTCTTCCTAACCGTGCGCATGTTGGGGGTAGTCGATGAGGATGTGGTATGTCGCTTATTCCCTTTTACTCTAATTGGTGCAACATCCACATGGTACTTCAACTTGAGAATAGGATCGATCACTTCGTGGGATGCTTTTTAGCGGGCCTTCTTAGACAAGTTTGGCGATGATAAGACACCTGTGGCCCTGGTTGTAGAACTCTCACGTTTAAAAATGGAAACAGAAGAAAAGGTCAAGGATTTTAACATTTGGTTCAACACTTTGTTCAACAGAATCCCGGCTAATGCTAGACCTACTGATGAGGTGCTCATGGAATTCTACATCACTGCTCTCCCTGTCCCTACTGCGATGTGGGTCAAAAGGAGTAATGCACAAACCGTACAGGGTGCCATTGATGAAGCAGTAAAAGTTGAGAATGAAGTGATTAGTCTCACAGCATGTCTTCATACGGCTGAACAAAAGAAAGCCTCTCAATCATCAAAGAAGAATAATGGGAGTGATAATAAAGTGACTGAGATCAAAGAAAAGGACACCATAGTTGTGGAGGGTTTGCATCAGATCATTAAGAAATTGATGAACACAGTCATCGATATGAAGAGGAATTCTGGAGAGAGTACAAATGGGAATGGAGGAAATAATAACAAAAGAAAATCCTTCAAACCTTTCTATCGTAAGAAGACTGAAGGTGGTCATGGTCAACCTGTGTTGCCTGCTCCACCTAATGAAGGGATTTTAAATATGGAAGACCTGGCTCTTATTGGATCACTTCTTACCAAAGAGGAACCTATAGCAGAGCTGGAGCAAGAACAAGAAGATGAGGAAGATTACGAGGTAGAAGAGCCCAGGGATGAAGTATCTCAAGTCAATGTACTGTGGGATTTCTATGCAAATGGGAACGACAACGACGAAGAAGATAGTATAGAAGAAATTCACACTAGTGAAATCCACACACGAAATAAAGGGCCACTTGCGGATGTGGCGAAGCCTGTAGACCAGACAAAGAGAGATGTTTGCCCTACAAAGACATCCGCTCCCAAGGTTCCTGTTGAGAAGAATAAACCTAGTGGTAATGTCAAGAGTACTCCAGTCGTGATCTATCCAGAGAAGGATAATACATCACCGAATGCAATGAAGGCAATTCAAAATGGTAAATTCCCACCTAAGAGCGGCAAGACCGATATGTTTACTCTGCCCTACACTGTTTATAACATTGATTACAACATTGTGGATGATCTTAAGAAATCTTGGGCTAATATCACATACTTCGATTTGTTAAAGTTAATGCAACAGAGAGATTTGCTTTTGAAAGCTATGAATGAACGGAATTGCAAATCTCTCACTAATCCGAGTAGTCAAACCAAAACTTCGGTGTCCAGACACATTAGTACCTCCAGTACATCCCAAACGCCATCAGCCATGGAAGCCACTTTGTCGAAAATGAATCGAACGCCCCAAGATGTCAGTGCAGCCATGATAGGAAGGAAATCAAAATCCATGACTCCGCCTTTCCTTATCACATTTGAATCTTCAACATGAACGTACACAATTGCTTGGTAGATTTTGGTGCCTTGTCCACTGTTATGCCTTATGTTGTTGCTAAAAGACTTCATGCAATGCCTGAGAAAACTAGAACTCGAATTATGCAATTGGACAGAACGAATGTAAAAGTGATTGGAGAATTGAAAGATGTACTGATTCGGATGACTACCAAACCACAGTGTACGCAAGTCATTGACATAGTGGTAGTCAACATACTCGAGGCATATAGAATGCCTCTTAGTAGGGACTGGTCAACAAATTTGAATGGATATTTCTCAACTGATTGGTCCCATCTCTTGTTGCCTTAGAAAGGAAAAGGTGATATGCTGAGAGTTGATCGAGAAAGATATATGAAGTATGTAGTGATAGAGTTGAACGACCCAATGAACCTGTAATGTTTACCAACTCTATCCTTGGGAATTACAGTTTCGACATTTGTGCCATGGAAATCTATTTTGGAGAATTCCTTGCAAAGACAGTTCAAGAAGCTGCAACGAACACAGAGTGGGAAGCTCTCCCCTGTAGTCCAACTAATGAACTATCCTGTATTATAGTAGATGATAGGACTAATCCTGTAGAAAGCAGTTCAATTGATGTAACATTAGATTCTATATTTTGGACACTGCTTTGATGGCTCTAGCTGCATAGAGGGCGTAGGTGCTGGGAGCATTCTCATTGACCCACAAGGGGACCAACATTTGATGGCCAGCTGGTTGGAGTTCGTGTGCACCAACAACACGACAGAGTACGAAGGCTCGCTGTAGGGCCTGAAGAAAGCCATTGACATGAAGGTGAAAAATCTTAAAGTTTTTGGTGACTCACAAATAATTGTCGACCAGGTAAGGAAAATGATACATTGCAATTCGCCACACTTGGTAAGATACCAACATGAAGTATGGAGTTTAATTGACAGTTTTGATTCTTTTAATATCACATACATACCTCGAGGGCAAAACCAAGATGCCGATCTGATGGCTGGTATGGCTTCAAAATTTTTGCCTGACCTTAGATTAAACAAGAATAAATATTTTGTTGAATTGATTTTCAGACCATCCGTACCTGATAACATCTCAAATTGTCAGGTATTCGAAGGTGACGAGCAAATCCTTGAGTTCTTGCATTGCGAAAAGACATTAAAAAATGCACTCACTGATGAAAAAGAGCATGACAGGGTTATGAATGAGAGTGAAGATGAGGAAAAAGATCAGTCCAATATAATTCCCAAGTCACTTGTCAAGATGGAGCACTTTTATGATCTACATGAAAAATATAAAAAGCCGACTAACTGCAAAGTGCATAGCTCATCCATGAAGTATGAGTCAGTCAACCTTGGAACTGAAAAAGACCCAAAAAATGTCAATTTGGGCTTAGGATGCTCTCCACAAGAAAAGGTTGCGTTTGTTAAGCTGTTTAAAGAGTACAAGGACGTCTTTGCATGGGCATATGGCGACTTAAAAGCCTTCGATACCGGCATCATGCAACATGTAATTCCTTTCGAAAAGGATGTCAAGCCCTACCAACAAAAGCTCCGTAAGATGCATCCAAGCCTGGAACTATTGGTGAAGAAAGAATTGAACAAAATGCTGGACGCTACAATCATTTTTCCGGCTAGGCACACCCGCTGGATAGCCAAACTCGTGCTAGTAAGAAAAAAATGGAGACATTAGATTATGTATCAATTTCAGGAACTTGAACAGAGCATCGCAGAAGGATAACTATCCTGTCCCTTCTATGGAACACATTCTTCAATACGTTTCCGGGTCTGAAATGTTGTCTCTATTGGATGGGTTTTCGGTATATAATCAAGTGTTGGTGTCGAATGGAGATCAACTTAAGACAACCTTCAACACTAAATGGGGCACCTGCGCATATCGTAAAATGCCGTTTGGACTTATTAATGCAGGGGCCACATTTCAGAGAGCTATGGACATAGCTTTCTGAGGATTGATTAACAGATCAATAATGGTTTACATGGATGACATTACTGTGTATTCTTGTCGCAAAAGGGATCATATTTATCACTTGAAACAAATTTTTAAAAGATGCCTAAGGCATGGAATATCATTGAATCCCAAGAAGAGCGTTTTCGTAGTTACAGAAGGGAAGCTACTGGGTCATATCCTCTCCAAGGAAGGAATTATTATCGATCCTGAAAGAATAGAGACCATCATGAGAATACAACCCCCTGCAAATAAAAGAGCAATGCAATCTTTTTTTGGGAAGATTAATTTTGTTAGGAAATTTGTTTCAGGCTTCGCGGAAATAGTGCGTCCCATTCAGAATGGATGATGAAGAAAGATGTCGTGTATAGGTGGAGCGATGAAGCTAAGAGATCGTTTCAGCGAATTAAAGAGGCCATCACAGAAGCTCCTGCATTGGTTAGCCCCAATTTTGACAAGGAATTGCTCTTGTATGCTTTCACTTCTGATGTTTCATATGCATAATGCTCACCCAAAAAAATGATAACGGCAATGAAGTCCCCATTTCTTATATGAGCTCTAATCTTCAGGGAACCTACAGATTAAAAACTTTACAGGGAGAAACCAAAAAACTCCCTGTTAATGGCCAAAATCTTAAGAAATATTTCCAGTAGCCACCACATGGTGGTTACCTCCTGTGTAGGTTAGGATTTATTTTATTTTTGCTGTTAGTGTAGTTATATTTTTCGTTTTTTTTCTTGTTTTGTTTTTATGCAAAGTCTATCTTCCTTTTGTTTTTGAACTTCAGTGCTTTTTAGCCATTTGATTTCGGTCTTTCAGTTTCGTTTTCACCTTTTGCAACTTTCTTTCGATTGCCCTCATTCGTTACCTTCAGCATTTTTGCTTCCCTCATTAAGCTGCTGATGAGTCTGTAAATCATAAATTCATTATTACCTTGCAAGTTGAATGAACCTTTGATGAGCCCATGAGAACTGGAAAATTAGTGGTAAAATTCAAATCGAAGCTGCTCATTGGGATCTGTTGGGAACAAGGTAGGCTCTGTTGATAATCTGGATTCCTGAAGCATGTAGGGACATCTTTATAAAATGAAAAAATGTGTAACCACGGTTGGACTAGCATGGCGGAACGCTGCGTTTTTTTTTTTTAAATCCCACCTAGACCTAGCATATACTTTCCTATGTGATTTGCAGTCATTCTCCATTGGTTCCGTCCACGACACTAAATTTCCATTATCTGTCATCTATAAGTAAACCTCCCTTCATGGGTTAAGCTCGTTGTCGTATATCCTGTGGCAAATTTAATTGTGCTCTAGTCCTTGTGCCCGAAATTGGAAGGACTTATTTAAAAGAAAATGAAATGTCGAGTCCTTGTAACAATCTGGAAGGACAGGTTGTTTGGGAAGCTGGTTGGAGTAGGGATTGCTGTTGGACTCAAAGTACCGGTTGACACAGCAAGCCCAACCTTGCTTAAGCTGTTTAAAAATATGGCATGATCCATGACTGCGCCCCATTCGATCATACAAAAGTATAGCACTAAAAATTCTTACATAAAGTGCGGATAAACATATATGCATATATTCGTCAATCTTGAGGCGTGATAAAGAGCTGAGGTACACACCTAAACAGGTATTGACAAACCAGTGATGGCCCCAGAAGGATTTTGAAAGTAGAAAACAGGTAGAGGAGGGTCAATAAATCCCATAATACAACCATTGGAGAATGCCTGTCAAAACCCTATCAGTAAGTAGAAGCTATTTATCTTTATCCTGCCTAAAGCGATTAATGCTGAAGTGGAACCCATGCCTGTCCGTCTATACAGTTTGCATTTCGAGTTTATCTTAACACCCTGATGTTCTACGGATCAAAGTTTATTTGGTAACAGAGATAACTGGTTCGCCCAACAGTTCGCCATTTTGTTGTGGCCACAACCACTTTCGAGTGTTTTTGCTATTCCCTTGAGGGAACAGTCAAAGTTTATTTGGTAACAGAGATAACTGGTTCGCCCAGCAGTTCGCCATTTTGTTGTGGCCACAACCACTTTCGAGTGTTTTTGCTATTCCCTTGAGGGAACAGCTGCTGTTCCCTCAAGGGAACAACACCTTTTTGAGTTTTGTTTGAGTTTTCGCTGTTCCCTCCAGGGAACAACACTTTTAGAGTTTGTTGTGGCCACAACCACCACCCTATTAAAACCTGCTCTGGGGGCAAATTTGAATGGGTCCCTTGAGAAGTTTGATCTTTCGTCTCTCCGAATGATAACCATAGTTTTCAGATGGAATTATGTCCTCAAAGCTAAACGGTTCAATGGTTTATTAATTATGGTTACAATCCGTTTTTAATCATCATTCCCCAAAAAATCATCGCGCCCTCTTGAGATTTAGAGCCGGAAGGACTCATATAATCCCCAGTTGTAGACTCTGTCTCTTTTATGAAATTTTTTATGAAGGTAAGGTTTGTTTTAGGCTTTTCTATCATATCTCTCATAATCATAGCTAATGTTAACTATTTTTGCAGGTGAGGACCAAGAGAAGAAAAGCGAGGTCGACGAGTTGATGCATAAGCATCAGGAATGGCTGCGAAAGATCCATGCAAGACCTAGCCAAAACAGAGGAATTTATGACAAGCAATAGGGAAGGGAGCTACTCATTAGACTACGGTGATTTCTTGTTGCTTATCCTCCCTCCAGCCCTTCCACTCTTGTAATAGAGCTTTGAATTGCAACTGCTGACTTGCAAAAGGATCTTACATCCTGAAATACCTGTCCAAGAAAAGGAGGTACAAGTTCAGAGATTTGTTTCATATGTACAGTGTTCTGTGGATCCTAGAAAAACGCCTTCGTTTGCTGGATCTGTTCAAGTTTGATAAGGCTCGATGGACGGAAACAACCGCACAACACTCTACCTCGCAATCTGTCAAAGAAACGTATGAACACATTGAATCAAGTTATTATTACCTCTGGATACACCTTAAATCAAGCGAGATGTCGAAAAATGAGTGCACTGTCCTCATTTGCCTTCAGGAAATAAAAAGGAATAACATT
>APFE030392669.1:0-13775 GCA_000404065.3 Pinus taeda | reverse complement strand
TTTTTGTGTAAATCAGATAGTTATATTATATAACAAAATAGTGTACAAAAATTCTGCTAATGCAGATGGACAACTGGGACAGACTATCCAACAAGACTGAACAGACTAAAATGCCTGAGGCACACCACGTAGGGCGGCAGTGGCAGACCTTATTCGCAGACATCACGAGGGTCGATAAATAGCAGACCGAGACATTGACATTGTTAAAACCAGAGAAAGCCATAAGGAGCCGAAGACCCAGAAAAGAAGACAAAAAGAGCAGAGGCTGAGTCTAGATATGCTTGCCCATCAAACCGATGGTGTCCAAGCCCATTTGTGCAACATGGGTATTCACCCTGGCTTGCATAGCATTCAGTAAATTGTCGCCTTGCTCCGTAGCATTTGAAGTCTGAGTGGCAGAAGGGCCCTGGTTGATGGTGTCTCTAAGCAGCTTGATTAGTAGAGTAAGCTTGCGGTCAACGACATGGATGGCATCCTGAACCCTGGTGATGCGACTATCCAGAGTGTTGTTGAAGTCCAAGATTTTGGCCATCTGAGTGTCAGTTAAGTTCACTTCCGTGATAATTTTCAGCCTTTCCTTTTCCATGGATTCCAGCGCTTTGGCTATCAGCGTCTTAGTGCGCCAGCTTTCCGCTTTGGTGCGCACGAACTGAGTAGCCCTCTTAGATGGGGTGCCTGGATCATGCAGCCAATTCACTTCTGCCACAACCTCCTCCTCTGTTCGACCTCTCTCTTCCTGTTTTACCTTGTCCTCGAGATCCGCCACCTTGCGCTTGTGCTTGGCAGTGGCTCTGGTCTCATACCCTCTCTTAGCTTCATAGAGGTCCTGATTCGCTGCAGCGCAGCGGATACCACTCGCATCCATGATTCTCCTGCTATGCCTTCTCCCACTACACCGATTATCGTTGGCAGAATTGTTATCACCCTTCACTGGAACAGATGTGGGATGAACTGGGTTACGATGTCTTGCTTTATAGCGTCTCCGTTTATGAAATCGCCTGAGGGTGGTAGCTGTCCCGCTTAAGCTTCGGGTACCGATGCCATAAATGGAAATTCGGTTCGCACAGACGAGGCCAATGCAGGCAGAATCAAAGAGGAAGTGGCTGTTCATGCCTTGATTGCCTTGATGCCAAGTATACTGTACGGTGGAAAGATCATAACGGTGATTGGAAGTTGCGGGGGTGCTCTGTGTATCAGCCTGCTGATTTCCCCTGTTCCGATTTTCAAGTCCCTTTACTTCATTATGGTTTGACATAAATGTTCTGGGTGCCTTGCCTTGCAAAGTCCTGCTAGAGATGACGGATTGGCCAGTGCCGCTGCAGTTGATTCGATCATTTGAACCGTAACGATCGATACTTGTGCTGGCATACCGCCGCCAGGATGTGCCTTGTCCTGGACGTCCTGTCACTCCATCACTGTGGTCATGATTATTGCTGATGTCGATGATTTTCTCATCCCGGTGCCTGGTGCTGGGGCTGTCACCCCTTAGGATGAGTCGACGTGGAAATTGTCCTTTTCCGCCAGCTGTGCGCATTTCACCTTGAGGGTAGGGCAGTCTACGTCTTGCCAACAACTGTTCGTGATGAGGTGCGGTGTGTCAGCCCCGTGGTTTGCCAGGAAATCGGCCACGCCATTAGCCTTTCTTCTGATAGATTGGAAGACAGTGCCTTTCAGATCTGCTATCAATTCTGCTATATTCTTGGTAGCCTTCGCCAGTCTCCAATGTTTGGTAACTTTACTGGTTTGAGTTCCTGCTTGGAGGCGCTGAGCCACAGAGATTGCCAAAGAGGAATCCCCCTCTACTATGAAATTACCCTGTCTGAAGGACCTGAGAATCTTTAGACCTTGCTCCATTGCTGCGAATTCTGCTTCATTGTTCGTACATTCCCCCAACGATCTGCAAAAAATGTGGATTATGTCTCCTCTGTGATTACGTATGGCTCCTCCGATTCCTGCAATGCTTGGGTTACCCCTCGAAGCTCCATCAAAGTTCAATTTGAGGCAGGCTTCAGGAGGTAGTTGCCAACCGTGAAGTTGAGAGGAGGGGCGGGCTTTATGTCCTCCGGCGGGGCAGCTACTGAAGGCTTCCAGTTGAAATTTCTTTAAGATGCGTAAGTCCTTTCCCGTTGGTTTATCATTTGGGTCGATTTTGCATTTTGCCTGAACAAGCTGTTTGATGTTGATTAATATTGATTCTTTTGCGCATTCAATACTTCAGTTTTCTTCTGTAAAGACTCGTCTATTCCTTTCTTTCCATATTGTCCAAGTAATGAAACCTGGGGTACATTTCCAAATGCTGCCCACGCTGTTCATACTAGAGAAGTTTTTCCTCCAATTGGTAATCGAATCCTGAATGGAGTCCCTGTTCCGATCTGTGTCTTCCATTATTGCTTCCATCCACAGCCATAACTGGGAAGCCCATTCACAGGAGTTGAAGAGGTGATTCATCGTTTCCTCCTCCTGCAGGCACATGTGGCATTTCGAAGGTCCCTGAAATCCTTTTCTTCGTAGGTTCTCCCAAGTTAGAGTCTTCTTCTGCATAAGAAGCCACAAGAAGGTTCTTATTTTTGGCCATTTAAAGTTATCCCAAATTTTGTCGGCCCAAGGAACAGTGTCGGGTTGTTCTGCCTGTTCGATTATGCTTCTTGCTTCTTTAAGCGAGAATTCCCCGTTACCTTTCGGTCCCCACCTAAGCTTGTCATTTTCAACAGCTATTCTGATCTTTCTTTTGCGAATTTGTTGGTTTAGGTCATGGATAACATGTTGAGGCACTCCATTCTGGTCTGGGTTGAAAGCTTTCCACTCTCTCCACTCCGGGTCTTCACTGGAAGAGTTCCAGTAGTGGTTGACTCTGCTGTGGCCCTCTGTTTGGTAAGCTAGCATTAGGGGTTGGAGGGTGGGAGATTCTAATTTCGGGGATTGCTGCCAAGCATCCTCCCAGAAGAGAGCTTGAGTCCCATTACGAATTTCCCAGAAGCAGTGATCCTGGATAATGCTTCTGTTAGCTTGAGCGTGATTCCAAATAGGGGATCCGTTGGGGGAATCCTGCAATCTTATGAGATCCAGATTGCTGCCGGTCGGCCTGTATTTCTCCTTCCAATGATTGGCCCAAGGGAGGGTAGTGTTTCAAATCCACTTCCACCATATTTTGGCTCCGCAGACTCTGTTGGCAATAGAGGGATCAACCAGATTCATGCCTCCCCTGTTCTTTGGTCTGCATAGTTTTTTCCAGGCCACCAGCGACCATTTCTTCTTCTCACTGTTTCCACTCCAAAGGAAGGAGCGCTGAATACTTCTTATTTGATCTAGGACTCCCTTAGGAGCGGGAAGGATCGAGAGCATGTATTGGGGAATGGCTTGGAGGATTGCTTTTGTGAGCACTAGTCTGCCTGCAAAATTCAGAGCTCTATTAGTCCAGTGTTTGCATCTCCTTTCCATATTGGCCAGGATTTTCTCCCAATGAGCCTTTTGCCAAGGTTTGAGGGTGAGGGGGGCACCTAGATATCTGGATGGTAAGGAACCAATTCTGAACCCCAGCAGTCTCGAGAGATGAGATTGAACCGCTTGATGGGTGTTGAAAAAAGGATGGTAGATTTGGAGAAGTTAATCTCCATACCCGAGGCTTTGCTAAAGAGGTGGAGAATATCTTTGTACGCGGTAGCTTCTTTCACTGTGGGGGTGCCATGTAGCATGGTGTCATCCACGAATTGTTGATGAGTGGTGGCGGGGCAGGACCTGATAGGCTGTAAACCTCTGATCTGGCCATCTTCTTTTTTCTTGGCAATTAATCTACTTAGGCCTTCCATAAGAATGACAAACAGGAAAGGGGAAAGAGGATCCCCTTGTCTTATGCCTCTTGAAGGGCTAAAGGGTGTGGAGGGAGTGCCATTCACTAGAATAGAATATCTCGTGGATTTAATAAGTTCTAATACCCATTTGATCCACGACTGGCTGAAGCCAAAAGATTTTAAAATAGCTTCCAGGTAAGTCCAACTCACCTTATCATAAGCTTTGGATAGGTCCAACTGCATAAGCATTCCAGCAACTTTCCTTGAGTGGAGAGAATGTATCATTTCCTGGGCTAACAAAATGTTGTCTAGAATTTGCCTGCCTTCCACATAGCTGGATTGTTCCTGCGAAATGATGCCTGGGAGGATCATCTTCAGCCTGTTGGCGATAACTTTAGATATGATCTTATATATAACGTTGTAGAGGGCTATTGGTCGGAACTTTTCCGGGGTGTTGGCCTCCTCTACTTTGGGAACTAGAGTAATAAAAGTTGAGTTTAGAGATTTAAGGATAGTTTTAGATCTTCTTGAATCCTCCACGATTTCCCAAATATCGTTCTTGACAATTTCCCAGCAGACTTTGTAGAAATTGATGGTGAATCCATCTTGTCCCGGCGCTTTGTCATTAGGCATACTCTTGACTACCTCCTCCACCTCTTCCATAGTGATCCTTTTCCTTAGGGACCAATTCTGCTCCCCTGTGATTGAGTTGGGAATGGCATTGGTTATTTCTTGAATGGCTGCCTCCCTATTGACATTCGGTTCTCGAGCTATGTTGCTGAAGTGAATTGAAAGTAGATCCGAGATGTCCTTGTGATTTCTGAGGATTTCTCCTTCACTATTCTTCAGTTCTAGGATCTTGTTGGCATTTCTGTAGTCTATTGCCGACCTGTGAAAAAATTTAGTATTTTGCTCTCCTTCCTTTAGCCACAACACCTGAGATTTCTGTTTCCATAATGTCTCTTCCTGCTTGCATCTGGTGTGCCATTTTTGTGTTAGCTCCTTCTCTTGTTCACAGGAGTCCTCATCTCTTCTGCCTGCTATCCCATCTTTGTGAATTTGTTCCAGTTTTTGCTCTATAGTTGCTTTTTCCTGAAAAATATTCCCAAAAACTGTTTTGTTCCAGTCTTTTAATTTCAATTTTATGTTTTTGAGTCGTTTTTGCAAATTGAACATTTTGGACCCTTCTTCAGCTAAGGGTTCAGTCCACCATTTTTCCACCATGGTGGGAAAATTGGGGTGTTCGATCCAGAACTTCTTGAATTTGAAGGGTTTGTTCCTGGGGGTTCCTGGAACCTCGACAATAAGAGAGATCGGCCAGTGGTCAGAACCTCCACTGGGAAGAATTCTTGACTCCAATTTTTTTCCATCTAATAATAAGTTCTCTGAGACAAGAAAGCGGTCCAGTCTTGAGGAGATCAGATTTTCACCACCCCGTCTATTATTCCAGGTAAAATTACCTTGTTTGGGGTACACATCTACTAAACTTGCATTGTCAATAAAGTCTTTAAATTGTTCCCCATCCCGATTAAGCTTCCGGAGCCCTCCTTTTTTCTCCATGAGGGAGGTGATCATATTGAAATCCCCTCCCAAGATAAAGTTTGCTTTTGGGTGTCTTTCCATAAGTTTCTTCAAGGATTCTAGGAAAACAAGTTTATCATCTAACCTCTGAGGAATGTAGATATTAATACAGAGGAAAGAGGAAGAATTACCTGTAAGAAGCATCTCCATAGCCAGGTAGTTCTTGCTTGCTTCAGCTGCAACTAGCTGGTATCTCCTGGTGTCCCAGAAGGTTGCTAAGCCTCCTTCAAGCCCTTTGCTCTCTATCTCTAGAACTTCAAAGTTTCTACCTAATTTGATTCGTAGTTTTTCAATGAGATCTTTGTTGCATTTTGTCTCTTGTAAGAACAACATATTAGGATTATTTTTTTCCATCTGTCTCTTTAGAAGTCTTTGTTTATTTTGACTATTCATACCTCTTGCGTTCCAGGATACAATCTTCATGATTAACTAGATTTTAGGAAGGACGGGTACTCACTTAACTGCTTGATCTGACCTGCATTGATCAAGATCTCCCCCAGCTCCTGCAAGTGTTCTCCATTTGATTTGCGTCCTCTACGGCGTTTGTGTACTGAACCAGAGATTTTGCCTAGAGCCGTTCTGTGTTGATCGTTGCCTCCTTTAATGACGCCTAGTTTGTGCTTCTGTTTCTCCATGATGTCTTTTTTCCGTGCTATGAAGAGGTCCTTGACCCTTCTTATCTCTTCCTCCGGCGCTGTTTCAATCCCGTTGGCTTTCCATTTGTCCACAAGAACTGATAGATCTAAACCTGCCATAGCTAGTGTTTCATCTAGCTCCTGATCTTCACTCCCCGCTTCACTGGTTAACATCTCTGTTTCGTAGTCCGACTCCTCTGTCCTGTCTTGCATTTGGACTTCATCGCCAGGATTCCTGGTTTTGTTTACCTTCCGCTTGGGGGTATTCCTGTCCTACTTGCTCTGTTTCTTTGTCAGTGGTGTTCTTTTTTTCCTCTGAGTCAGTCTCCGGGTCCAGATATTCAAAAGGATTGTTGAAGATGTTTTTCCTTGTGTCTCCTTTGATACTCCTTCTTCTGTAGGCCCTTTGCCTGTACTTTGGTTTGATAAAGTCGTTTTTGTCTTTGTTGTTCTGGGTTTTGTCTTCTTCTGCTTCCTTCTGGTTCAAAGGACAGTCTCTCATCAGATGTCCATGCTCATGACAGTTTCGACACCTGAAGGGTATATGCTCATAATCTAACGCTTGAAAGTATTCCTCGTCCCTGTACTCCAGCCAAACTCCTTCATGAAGAGCTCCGAAGACATCCATTTCGACACAGATTCTTGCACAGGATGTGTATCTTTTCTGTAGGGTGGCTTCCGAAGCTTTGACAAACTTACCAAGCTTGTCCCCTATTTGCTTCAGGGCATTCAACCCCCAGTAGTCGATCGGGAGAGAAAAGAGTTTTATCCAAACTGGGACGCGAGTGAAAGATTCTTTTTCCGGGACAAAGTTCGGCTACCAGGGTCTCATGTATAACCCTGCTGAGGCTAGAAAATACGGCCCGCCCTCGAAAACCTTGTCTTTGTCTTCAATGCTAGTGAAAACTACAGTGAAAAAGCCTCTTGCTCCTAGATGTAACTGCACATCTCCTTTAGGTTTCCACATCTGCCTTATCCATTGGTAGAGAGTCCTCTCCGTTGGCCAGATTCCCATGAATCTGCAGATGATGGCATGTTCAGCCATGTGCTCCCTATAGGTTTGGATTTCCGGGTCAGAGATTGTCACCCGTAAGCTCTCAGTTTTCTTTGGCTTACAGGCACTGCTAGTGGCCCGATACTTGTTGGGGGTAGCGTTGGTCTCCCTCTCCTTTTCCGGCTGCTTCTTGGTGTTGTCTGCTTGTTCTTTGTCTGTTTGTGGTTCCGCTTCCTTCTTTCCCGAGGGCTGAGACTTCTCCTCGGTGTCCTCTTGATTGCTGCCCTTAATCTGTTCCTCTGATATTCTGACTTCTGCAGAGAAGACAGTCTTGTCAGACATCACTGGTGTTTTCTCCTTTTTGTTTTTGCTGTTCAACATTGAACTATTCTGACCCTCTATTCTGACTCCTTCCTTCATGTTCTGCATTCGTTTCTGCAGGATGACCTGTTTGAAAGTAGGGGTCCCACTGGACCCCTCTGCTCCCATCCAATCCGACAGCAAACGCCCCTTTCGAAACAGTGCTGCCAGTCTTGATCTATGGTGCTCCAGGCCTGTGACAGTCGCTGCACAGGCAGAACCCTAGCTCACACCCTAAACCCTAACAGTCGCCCGTTGTGCTCAGGTCAATTTTGGATCGATTCTTGTGTTGGCCTAGTTACTAACCTCTTTTTCACACTTAATATTACTTTTAACTTCTTCTTTTTAATTAGATTGATATTTAAAATTGTGTACACACGGTAGATTACATCTAACCTATATTAAGTTGTAGAGAGCCTCTCTAATTACAAATTTAACTTAAAAATTCTATTAATAAAATAAAAATGATATTTTAAGATCCATCTTATTATTATTTTTGGTTATTAATATGACTAAAATAAAAACACTAATCCATATTATGGATTATTATTATTTTTGGACATTAATATGAATAAAATATAAGAAGTGAATGACCGACATGAACGTTGTTGGTTATTACTGTAAAATTTTATCGTAAATACTACCCTTTTGAATCTTCCTATTAATAAAAGTTAGTTATTGTTCTTGATGCGATTCTCCGATGGTATAAAGGCAAAGAGCTTCTGTATTGATATCCATATTCAATACCAGTATCGTTGTCGAGGGCAATCTCATCCTCGGCTTCTTCAATATACGGTCGCGTTGTGGATATTGTCGTTTTCACAGGGATTTCTAATCCAACGTTGTTCCGAGTGGATTCTGAGGGATTTATAATCTGAGGTTGTTCACAGGACACCATGGGAGAATGCCAGGCGAGTCTTTTACTTTGCAAGCAACTCAAAGAGTTGTCTAGGAATCCAGTGGATGGATTTTCGGCTGGACTTACAGATGATTCTAACGTTTTTGAATGGAATGTAGCCATAATGGGGCCACCAGACACATTATATGAAGGTGGATATTTTAATGCTATCATGAGTTTTCCAGCCAACTATCCAAATAGTCCTCCATCAGTGAGATTTACGTCAGAAATGTGGCATCCAAATGTTTATCCAGACGGCCGTGTTTGCATTTCCATTCTCCATGCACCCGGCGATGATCCAAATGGCTATGAGCTTGCTAGTGAACGATGGTTACCTGTGCACACAGTTGAAACTATTCTTTTGAGTATCATATCAATGCTCTCTAGTCCCAATGATGAATCACCTGCCAACATCGATGCAGCGAAAGAATGGCGAGAGCACAGAGATGAATTCAAGAAGAAAGTTAGCAGAATCGTCCGGCGGTCCCAAGATTTTTTTTGAAGTCAGGTGGAACTGAACTGATTTTATTAGTGTTGGCAACTTGAGGAAAACCTACTTCTCTGTTTCAAATCGTATTGTAAATATCTTCTCTTTTATGTAGTGGTGCATCAAATCTAGAAAACTTATCTTTTATTCTTCTATGCAATGAAATTTTGAACTGTGCAGAAATTTGAAGTGTTCAGTAAGGAAGGTAGGCATGAACTTGACCCTCTGCATTTCTCTAATATTATTTGTGACAAAATCTACGTTGTTTTGGAAGCAATAATTTGTAAGTTATATACATTATATTATATTAAATGTATAGTAGTTAAAAGTATATCATAACTATATATATAAAAAATTAATAAATAAAAAATTTGATAAATCATTTTAATACAAGTTATTTTAGTTTCAATCTTAAGCTTGGAGTATTTTGACCTTAGCTTCCATTTTGAAGAGTTCATTATACTCAAACATAATTTGTTTAATTTTTAGTTTTTTTTGGATTCCTTTGGTTCCTTATGATACCTTGATTTCCTGTTTTACTTGCCTTGTTATAGGATCTATTTTTCCCAGTTCACATACATTTGTATCCACTAGTTCTCTCCATTTGTATCCACTAGTTCTCTCCAAGATAATATATGAAATATCACAACTCCAAACCTACATACATCACTTTTCCTGTACCAAATTGCACTTAATGGCATATATGTTCAAAACATTGGCCCTATGAATATCGGTGAACCCATTTTCTATTCTGATTCACGATTGCATATAAATTTAATGAACTAATATTAATTAGGATACTTGTTTTCAGTTGGTCATGTACAATAAGAAGATAATAAGATCGTTAGCTAAAACAAGAGAATATATAGTGATTTCGAAATTGTTTTTCCCAATCAAATACGGCATACGACAAGGTTTCACTAATACTCTATTATAGCCTCTTTTGAGTTGCAGTGATATCCAATGATGCAATGATGCTTATGTATTAATAGGAGCTTCTTGTCATTCCAATTTTCCAAAGAAGGGATTGTATTCTCAAGTTAACTATTAAAAATTTTAATATCTCAAATGTGTAGCTATTTTACATTGCTTGAAGGCTCCACATTGATAATCAGTCCACCATCAACCCTTGCTTGCAGACAATGCTATGCACTTATTCAAATTAAGTGATAGATCATACTTCCTACAAGTATCCAACATTAGCAGCAGACTTGTAACATGCCTCTTCACTAATCTAAACACCATCCCCACACCATTTAAATAAAATTGGCCACATAGGTGCAACCAAGTAAAAAATAGGGCACACAAGCCCACAAAAATCCCAAAAGGGAATAGAATATGTCATAGTAAAACCATTAGATGTGCCACATAATTAGAGAAAGTTCAAAAACTAAGTAAGAACGAAGGTTTACTCTATCACTTGTTTGAGATTTCACTTTTAGTGTGCCTGGTTTGCAATGTGGTGTGGATTTTCACCTTTGGATGAAGTCTCGGCCTGTTTTGTGATTGGCTTCGAGACCTAGGTGTGAAACCCTCTGTATCAATCTTTGTGGTCAACTCGGCTATACTTGTATTCTCAGTTGTAGCTTTTGTTTGTTTGTATCCTCTCCATGCATTGGCTTCACAGGTTGATTATTTATTTGGTTTTGTCTCAGGTTGCGTCCATGGAGTCTCTGGACAGTCACCCAAAGGTAATCCCTCTTTCTATGCTAGTCACTTTTACTTTGTTTTATGAGGGACTGTAGCCCCTTCTCCTTGTGGTAGGAGCAACTTTGTAGTTGTGACCTCAACGCCATGGCTTCTCTTTAGCTTATACGAGGCTCGGCACTTTCCCAATAATTTTCTCCAACTACCCCATTCCCTCAAAGTCCTATCGAGATTGGGCAAAATTATATATATATATATATGTGTATGGTATAATTTAAATTTAAAAATTATAATATTTTAAATTTATATGTTTTTTTTTGTTTATTTTAACTTTTATATTTCATTGAAGTATTACACTTTTACTATAATTGTTTAGTAATTAACAGTAGTTTTTATTTGAGTTTGTACTAGCCAAGAAAGGAGAGAGAGCTAATCTTCTCAAGATGCAAAGTTTTTTCTTAATACAAAAAGACTAAATCTCTCAAGATGCAAAGTTTTTTCTTAATACAAAAATTAAAAAAATACTTACATGTTGAAATATTTGATTCCTATTCCTATTAGCTCTTGGTAAATTCCATGTTAATATGCATTTATGTTGATTTTGAGCAATGCACTAATAAAATATTATAGTTTAATATATGTATATATATAGATATATATATATATTATATAAATATATATGTATATATATATACTATATCTGTGTGTGTGTGTGTGTGTTTGTACATAAAATATTTTATTTATGATTCGTTAATGCATCCTCAATATAGTTTGAAAGCGGAAACATATATCTATAGACACAAACTCTTATATATTTTTATTTATTTTTATATTTTTAAAAATGTTACACCCCTTTTATATATACTCTTAAAAAGCTATATATAGTTTATATTAAAACCAACCTAAATCCTTCTTAACCCTGGATCTATCAAGCACTGAGAGGGATCCAATCTATCAAGGTGCAAACCTATTTTTGGAGTGGGAAGCTTGAGAAAAGGATTGCACCTAGATTGCACCTTGAGAGATTCGATCCATTTCGACACTTGATAGATTTGGGGTTAAATGGATCTAGGTTGGTTATATAAGACTATATAATATCTATATTTGTATCTATGTGTCTCTTTCTTATTCCCTCTTTCTATCTCACTGCCAAACATACACATTCTCTCTCTATATCTATCTATCTCTCCCTCTCTCTCTCTTACCCTTTTCTCCCTCTCTCTTCCGTCTTACTCTCCTCTCTCACCCTCTCTCCATTGCTCCCTTATCAATCCCTCTCTCTCTCCACCTTTCCCCCTCAATGTGTTTCTTCTTCCATCCCTCTCTCTCCCCCTGCAACTCCAACTCTCTACCCTTCTTTCTCTCTCTCTCTCTCTTTTCCCTCCGACTTTGTCACTATCTACCTCCCTCTCTCCATTTCTTTCTCCCCTCCATCTTTGTGCCTCCCTATCTCTATTCCCCTTCTCTCCCTATCTCTCTCCTCCCACCTTCTTTGTCTCCCCCCCTCATCTCTCACTCACTCTCTCTCCATCTCTCCCTTGTCACTCCCTCCTCTCTCCACCTCTATCTCTCTATGTAATTTTTTTGTCCTCCCTCTCTCTCCCCATAAACACCCCCCTCCCCCTCTCTCTTAAATTTGATCCCATTGTATTATGTTTAGGAAAGTATCCAAATTAAAAAACAAAACAAAACAAACAAACAAAAAACAAAAAAAACTTAGTTGATTGTAAAATATTAAAAATCATGCACTCTCTTTCTTAGTCACTTTCATTTATCTCATCTCTTAGATCCTAAGGATATATCTATATTTGGTTTTAATAATATTATTTATATATTATATAAATTTCACATCTTTATATATAAGGTATTCTCGTTTTTAACTTATTTCAATACCCCCACATTACCATATACTTTTGAACCTTCAACATTTCTTAAGGTGCAAACCTATTTTTTGAGTGTTAAACTTGAGAAAAGGATTTCACCTGGATTGCACCTCGAGAGATTTGATCCCTCTTGATGCTTGATAGATCCGGGGTTAAGATGGATCTAGGTAGGTTATAAAATATTTTGAATGTGAAATAAGTTATGAGTTTTCAGCATGTGGTATTGATAAACCGTGAGAGAGAGGAAGGAGGAGGGAGGAGGGTGGAGAGAGGGAGTTAAGCATAAAGGATTAGATTGATGTAGGGAGAGTGTGAAATATTTAGGTGGAGAGAGAGAGAGAGAGAGAGAGAGAGAGTCATGGAGTAGAGAGTGAGAAGGGGGGAACATGCGTTAATAGGGAAAGAGGTGTGGAATTTTAGGGATGAAAGATAAAGGGTTAGTGGATAAGAGGGGAATAGTTTGGGAGAGAGTGGAAGGGTGGTGAGGAAGAAAGAGTGAGCATGTGTGTGTATGTGAGAGAGAGAGGGAGAGGGCGGTGGGAGATAGAAGGGGAAGACACATAGTGGGAGAGAGGGAGAGGGAGAAAGAATGAATGAGGGGAAGATATAGACAAATTCAAAGAGTAGAAGGGAGGGAGGTAGAGGTAAAAAGAGACATGGTCAATATCACCTGCACCTGGTTGGGTTAACACTACTCCTAGTGTTAAGCAGGATGCATCTACATGTACATGGAATTATTTTTTCTAGTCAGGGAATACCAGAATAGGTATTGTAACCATGTTCTCCTTCAATACATCTAAGCTTTTCTCACAATCATCATCCCAACAAAATGCCGCATCCTTCTTCAATAATTTTTCCATGGGCACAGTGATCTGCGCATACGTCTTGATGAATTTCCTACATTATCATGTATGTCCCAATGTTGTGTGCAACGATTTTACATTCCTTGGAGGCTCCAGATTGATAATCACTGCAATTTTGGCAGGGTCCACCATCAACCCTTGCTTGCAGAAAAGATGGCCCAAGAGTATCCCATTTGGTACGCAAAAGATGCACTTCTTCAGATTAAGAGATCCACGAATAAGGGTTAAGGTAGCAAGGGCTAGCCACTCGACCCCATTCCCTTAACTCCTATTGAGATTGGCCAAAATTATTATATATATAATTAATTTTGTCAGCAAATTTTATAATTGTAATATTTTTTTAAAATTGAAATATGTATTTTATATATTTAACTTTTATATTTCATTGAAGTGTTACAATTTTACTATAATTGTTTATAAATTAACATAGTTTTATTTGAAGTCTCGATCTACCAAGCGAGGAGAGAGACTAAATCTCTCAAGATGCAAACTTTTTTTAATACAAAACTCAAGAAAATATTTACATTTTGAAATATTTGATTCCTGTTCCTATTAGTTCTTGGTAGATTCCATGTTAATATGCATTTATGTTGATTTTGAGCAATGCACTAATAAAATATTATAGTTTAAGATATATAT
>APFE030392663.1:18229-44074 GCA_000404065.3 Pinus taeda | reverse complement strand
AACTTCTCATTTCTGTTGAAGTTGGCAACTTTTTCTGTGGACAATTTTAGAGTGTAAGACACAGTAGTCACTTTGATTCAGGTTTAGTGGTTCAGTGCAATAGCTCTGAAGTTGTTGGTTAAGTCCTTTTGTGCTCAGCACTCTAAATATTGGACATGATGCACATACAATGTCTTTTATTTTGAGGCATTCAGAAGCTAAGGTGGTCTTTGTGGATTACCAATTCTTGGAAGTTACAAAAGCGACAGTAAGGATTCTTTCACAGGTGAAAAAGGAATTGCCATTAATGATTGTGATTCATGAATTGGACAAGTATAGAGTATCTTTGAATGATGATCATGAACATGTTCTGGAGTATGAAAAGCTTTTGGCAAGTGGAGATCCTAATTTTGAGACTTGCTAGCCTGAACATAAATGGGATGCTATTACCACTGGAAATGTGCCCTTCAGACCACTCTGAGAAGTGAGTGCAACAGACACACAAAAAATGAAATTTTAATTCATTAAGTTGCATTATGAAGAAGATGAGTAAAACAGGGAAAGAATCATAAATATGAAACTCAGTCCTTACTCAATATGAACAGAGTGTAAATGTGTACAGAGATGCCTTTATGAAGAATCCCAACACAATGGAAAGTGTTCTTAATGACGGTACTACAATTGGTGAAATCATGATCAAGGGTAGCATTGTCATGAAGGGATACTTCAAAAATGTTGAAGCTACAGCCAAAGCATTCGAAAAAATGGGATGCTATTACCACTGGAAATGTGCCCTTAAGACCAGTCAGATAAGTGAGTGCAACAGACACACAAAAAATGACATTTTAATCCATTAAGTTGCATTATGAAGAAGATGAGTAAAACAGGGAAAGATTCATAAATATGAAACTCAGACCTTATTCAATATGAACAAAGTGTAAATGTGTATAGAGGTGCGTTTGTCAAGAATCCCAACACAATGGAAAGTGTTCTTCATGACGGTACTACAATTGGTGGATTCATGATCAAGGGAAGCATAGTCATGAACGGATACTTTGTTGCATCACGAATGGATCCTCCAACTACGTCTTCACAAACCCTTGCACAAAAGAAAAGATATGACAGTCAGCCATATGAAAATCTATAAAGAGAAAGAGAGGAAGTAATGAGAATATATATAAAGTCTAATACTACAGTGCATGTAGTACTAATTACTGTAAAGTAAAGTATTCTAGTGACAATAGATAAAGACAAGGGTTACAGGCCGTGAAACTCCACAAATATTTTTGACAAAAACTATAAAGATACATACCCATAGCTCCACTCTGCACAAGCATAGGGTCCTATTTGAAGATGAGGATAAAGGCCTGCTTCTTGTACTGTCTTCAAAAACCTCACCGGGTCAAATTTTCCTTCGAAATTATACTGCAATTAAATTGTATGCCACAATAAATTCATCAACAATTCAGAGTTCAATTTGAAGTCATACATAGATTTCAAGATTGTTAAAATATTTTAAATGTTTATTACCTGACGTTGCTCTGGGAGCTTATGTGCTAAGAGAGATGCAATCAAGAAGTCCTATACTTCTAGTTTTTTTGCATCTAGTCTTTTCAATTTTATTCCTGGTATGGCGTGCAACCAAATAGGGAAACCCCTGCAAGATCACAACACTTCAATGAGAGATAAATTTCTGACAAGTGTAGAAATAAATACATATACTGTCCGATTTGAAATGGAATTGAAATACTTCAAGTTTATATCAGAGAGGATATAATCCAAGATCAACAACATTTCTTGGACCAAACCGATGTTTAATGATTGCCATAAAACAAAAAGCCTACCACTTCAATGTTGCAAGATGCATAATGTTCAACACTTACAATGTATAAAGAGAAAGAGAGGAAGTAATGAGAATATATATAAATTCTAATATTACAGTGCATGCAGTGATTCACAAAGGCTTGCACAGAAGAAAGGATATGACAGTCAGGGGCATAAACTGCATCAAATCCAACAGTAATAGCACCTCCAGTCTACAGATTCTTTAGCTAATTCTACATGATTTTCTGGTAGTTCTGGCCCCCATGTGCAATGTATGATAAATTTCCCTGTGTTAAGTTAAAAGTTGTTGACTATGCATAAATTTTCTGAGTATTTCTATTACCTGGCATGGATGCTGTAGAGGTAGAAGCAGTAGATGGATAGTCTAATAGCTGAGTACTTTTCGTAGATTCCTATGCTCCTTGTTTGAGATGTTGTACACAAAATGTCTAGATTTTAGAGGAGGGATCCCTCCTACATTATATCCTGATACGTTCATTGGGTTAGAAAGAAATGGAATCCATGTTACCCTTAACATTATCACCTAATCCAGTTAGAATTTTGAAGGAGTTCAAAGTTGATGGCATGGTGGAATTTTTGGGTTTTATTTTGGCCTCATTGGGGTTGAAAGGCTCCTAAGATTCCAAGAGAGGACACAAACAGTGTGCCCTTTTGTTGTGGCCTCCAAGGGTGACATTTTGAGGGGATTGCATTGGCTCCTTGATTGTGGATGAGGCCATTGGCTTTCTTCTAGCTATCCCAACACAAGTCAAAGGATTTCTATCTTGTGCGTTTTGGGATATCGTAGCCCGTGTCTTGTGAATTCGTTTGGACCACTTGAACCCATACATCTTCAATGTCCTTTTTTGAGGCATACTATGATATGTTGTCAAAATATCACAAGCTGATGTAAAATATTGGGGATATTTTGAAAAATTTGGATTTTTTTGTCCACTTTAAAGAGAAAAAGCAGGGGATTGAAAGCAAAAGGGTTATTCACTGTTATGTCCTAATATTTTTTTTAGTTTCCCAATACTCTATTATTTTTGATAAGTTTCTTTTCAGTCTCTTGGCAATATATTGACCAACATGATATTTACAACATTGGGACATTGAAGAGCGTGAGGTGCTGGTTGAGAGCCTTTCCTTTTCAAGGTCTTTAGACAAGTTAATTTTAAGGCAGAACCTATTCTGAGGAGGAGGTTTTGAGAACCTTCTAGGTTGATGGCAGATTTAGTTGCCCAGATAATTTTGATATAAAGGAATGAACTAAATTGCATGGTTAGGCCAAGAATTTTTCCCCTTATAGGACAACAGAGCTGTGGACACTGCTTAGCCAAAAAGTCCTCTAACCAATGGGAGAGTACAACAAAAGTATTCATGCATAACCAAGTGCTGCAAGATGTGATAGCTCAACATGTAGACTATTTGGAAATAAAATATAAACTGGCCTTTAGTTAGGGTTCTGCTGCTTTAGGAATGCCAACGATGTAGTTTCCACATCTCAATCCATTCCTAAATGTAGGACATATGCTTGTTCCCAAATCTCACCAGCTCAAAATTAAAAATCTCACCATCTCAAAATTAAAAGCAATAGTACCCTGTGTGAGAAGACAACTTGTAAAATATGTAATATATGGTAAGAAGATGAAGACAAATTTCATTCCTTAGAGTGTCCAGTTGTCACAACTTCAAGATTTGAAAATATATCCCAGGTAATTGTGCTGAAAATAAGAAACTTAAAATATCTTTAGCATATTAATATGAAAACATTGGTTAAGGAAGAAGTGAAAATTGAACCCTTATTCCAACCTACAAGATTTTCTATTGAACAAAATGCAGAAGTCTTGAATGGTATAAAAGTTTTCATTTTGTTTATGATGATCTCAATTTCCATTAAATGATAAATAAAGGATATGCTTAGTTGATAAGGCAGTTAGAAGTGGATCTGTCCACTTGCTAACATTCCTAAAACTATTAAATACCCTGCCTGTTGATACATGAATATTGTAAAAGAATGACGCATACCACAATACTGGGGTTTGTAAGAGATCACCAATTGAAGTCCAAAGGCGGTCAAATTAAACTGGACCTGAAACGCTGTAGTAGTTCACTACTCTGAAACTGTAATGTATAAAAGCAAAGACAAACTGTATCTTAACAAGCTAAAGACATAGCTTTTAAACAAACACTTGTCACACATGCAAAAAAAAATGTATAATACAAAAATATATTTCAAACACTTAAATTATCATGGGCCCACAATTTTACGACCTGCTTTCCTCTTGTCCTTCTTGCATACCCAATGTCTTTACCTCTATCTCTTTTGCATGTCCAATGTGTCTACCGCCTAGCTAACCAACTCACTTGCATCCATCCAAATGATTAAATCTCCTTCTAGAGTCTTTCTAAAATTGTCCTGAAGAAATGATTCAAGGCAGACGAGGCACATGGAATGATTCAAGGCAGTCGAGGCACGTGGATTGTATCAAGGCAGTTTCTCCTGCCCCCCAATGCAGCCTCTCACTTCGTTTCGTTCTTCGTCTATACCGTCGAAAACAAACCCAACCCAGAGAAAAAAGAAAAATGGAGGGCATTCTTCCCTACATGCATAAATCCCTCATTGCACGCCCAACAAAATACAGACCATAGAAATGACATTTCTGTCCGTGGAGATGACCCCCTTGGACATTCCAGTAGTCCCAGATGAATAAAGCAGCAAAATAAGTCGATCAAGGTTCAGGTCTGTTAGATGATCCAAAAATACAATTTTATCATAGGTTATAAAAATTAGAATAAAATAATTATTAATTTAAGATATTAAATTAATAACTATTATTCTAGAATGTTTAATTATTTAATGGAGACTTTTAGAATTAGCATATTGTTGTAACTAGATATGACTCTCCAAATGTGTCGTATCTTAGGCTCTATTTTAGGAGATTTGTTAGCTAGTTGGTTTGAATAGAATTTATTGTAAATGGACACTTGTTATTTAATAAGTGATCCATAATTAGAGGTAGTTAGGACATAGAGCTTATAAATAGCTCATTGCAAGAGTGTTTGGTTGTTCGGGTGTAAACTCTTGCAAAATCAAATTATGTAATTGTTTTTTTCTGATTAATAAAATTATGTGTTTGAGGACACTTCTGCCATTATTGTGGTATCAGAGCTCCAGTAATGCTGTAGTTGATTTGAGGAGGAGATTTCAGCTCTATCAGATCGTGGAAAACTCAACTCTGTTGATGTGATCAACAAAAGATTGAGAAGCTGTCAAATGGAGAAACGCCATCATTGCCTTTCTTCTTAGCATCATCCATGGCCACTGAAAACAGTGTCAGGGTCTTCCAAGAATTGTTGAACGCAATTCTTGTTTTTAACTCTAGAGTTATATATGTTATGGAAATCGTTGCATAAAGGGTTATTGAAATCCGATTTGAAGAAATCAATACTGAGTCTGGTTTTTACAAGAATTACTGATGTCTGAGGGACGCAGTAAACTAATCTCTGAACTTTGAAGATGTATTGAATTATATGTTGCTGGAATCAATTCCTTTAGTGGCATCGATTGAGAAATTTTGTTCAATAAAAAATGTTTTTGATGAATTTAAAACAATTGATGTCGATTTCAGTACAGATGAAGATGTGTTTGAAGTCAATTTCAGCAGAGAAAGAATGCCCATGTGAGAAAGAGTGTTAAATTTCTGGGTTAATTAATTTAAAAGCCTATATAATTTAGCTTCAAAGCAATCCAATTCCAGTTTTGAAATAGCAGTTTGAAGATCTGAGCAGCGCTGGAAATTTAAGACGTTGAAAACTTCAGGTATGAGCAGCGTTGTTTTCTAAATTAAATGAATACGTTAAATCTGAATTGAACTTGGTCAATTGGGATAGTTTGAGATCGATTAAATGAATCCACAACTACTGGTTATAACAGCACAGCGGAAACATCAATGAAATACAGGTTTGAATTCACTTACTATGTGTTGTTTGATTGATTGAAATCGTGTGAAAGCTTGTAGTTAAGTCCAGAAGTTTTGAAACAAATGTATGGTGGAAATACAATTGATCTGATGGAAGCAGCGCTAGCGATGTAATACATACAAATTTATGTCATTCAAACCGAGAGGACCAGTCCATCAAGAAAGTGCAAGGCTGAACTTATGAAAGCTAATGAAATTTGTAAATTTTGTGGTGAAATAAGGAATATTGTATTGTGGAAATATAGTGACTTTTTAATTTTGGGAATTTATAGTTGATGGAGCAATAAGGTGATTTGTAATTTTTTGGAGCAATAAGGAGTTTTTTTTGTAATTTGTTTCTTGAGAGATAAATCTAGCTCTGATAAGCCTGACATTGTAACTCAAAGTAATTTTATGTTGAAGGGGGGTAACTTCTTTTTTACTAGATTGTGGAAAAGCACCATTGTAAAAGTTAAATTTTGAAAGTTGCCTTGTAAAAATTTGAGAAATTGACTAGAGCCAAGTGAAAAGCTCAGTCAATTTTCTCCTATTTTGACGATTATTTGAGGGTCAAGGCCAAGCCCCGATAGTTCGTTTTTTGCATCATGTGTTGCTATTGTGTTGCGCATATTGAGTTTTTTTTTTGGAGCTTGATTCGTGGTGTGAAGTCTTAACACTACGATGTCTAAGTTGATTAATTTGTTTTCTGATTCCGACAAACTTGAAGGCACCAAATCTTATAAAAAATGGCATCGTCTCATCGAAAGCACTCTCATTTACAATGAATTATGGAATGGTATATGTGATGGAGATGTTAAGCCGAATAAACCCACAGATGCAGCTGCACTAGAAAAATGGGAAGTCAAGAATGCTAAAGCCTTAGCTCTTATTAAATCTTCTGTGAATAATGAAATGTATGTCCATATAGAAAATGCTACAGATGCATGGTCTGCTTTGAAAAATTTTAAAGACCTCTTTGATACTCAGCCTAAATCAAAGAAAGTCGATCTACAATTAAAATTGTTGCAACAAAAATTAACTGAAGGCGGTGATGTTATTGAATATATCTCAAGACTTAAGAATATTAGGCAAGAAATTATTAATGCTGGTTTTCCCGCAATTGATGATAGCTTTATGGTCACAATTGTAATTGTTGGACTTCCTTCTTCCTACACACATTTTTTGGAGACTCTACAAGTAATTGGGAAATTAGAGAAACTAAAGTTTGATGAACTTTGTGAAATGTTGACTCACCATGATAAAACTTTTGGGAAGAAGAAGAAAGTTGGTGAAGATGTTTTTCTCACAGAGGCCAGCACTAGTAAATCATCAGCAGACAATTCTCGAGGTAGAGGCAGAGGGAATCATAATCAAGCAGCACATAATTTACAAAGTCGAGGTCGAAGCTAAAGCAGAGGAAACAATTTTAACAGAGGCAACAATTCAGGAATGAATAATTTTCAAGGTAGAGGAAACAATCAAGGAAGAGGATATTTTCAAGGAAATAATAATCAAGGCAGAGGACAATCTCAAAATAGAAGTCAAAGTAGAGGCAGAGGGCAATCTTCAAGAAGAGGAAGAGACTTAAGTCAAATTGTGTGTCGAAGATGTAACAAAGTTGGCCATTATGTTGAAGATTGTCAAACTTCACTTAATAAAATTCCCAAGTTTCAGCAGCATTCAGCGCAATTTATAAATGATCAAGATGATGATAACTTAGAATATGTTTTTACGTGCTCACCAGCATCACAACTTTCATCCCATCTTAGAAGTGACTATGAAGATGCCTGGATCTTGGATTCCAGGGCCACTCAGCACATGACTTGTCGACGTGATTTTTTCTCGAATTTTCAAGATTGCCAACTTAATTCCATTTTTCTTACTGATGATACAAAACATACTCCTTATGGAAAAGGAGCAGTAAAAGTTTTTCTCCCTGGCATTGGAGAAGACCATAGAAATGACATTATTGTGCATGGAGATGACCCCCTTGGACATTCCAGTACTCCCAGATGAATAAAGTAGCAAAATAAGTCGATCAAGGTTCAGGTCAAGCCCCATCCCTTGCTCACCCTACAAGCAAATCAGCTCGCCTATGATGGAAAGAAAAGTACTGGCCAAGCCACTGGAGCTAAGCTGTAGCAGCCATCAGACAGAAGGGCAAGGCTTTCTTACTGTCAAAGGCATAACCAGGTCAGTTAGGGTATTCAAGAAAACCTGTCCTGGAGCGCTAGAGCTCATCCGATGAGCGAAAGCATCCCGTCAAGGGGCAGATCCTTGGCCCTCAGGGGTCGTTGCCGTGCCTTTCAATGACTAGAATGGGATCCCTAAGTTAGAAGAAGATGAAGAAATTAGCAGATTTCGCAACTGGGTGCCTTCCAATTTGGCAGGAAATTCTTACAATGGCAAGGATGTATAGAGGTAATGACAACGAATAATTCAAAGAAGGATTTTATGGTATGTTATATTTTGGTCAAAACTAAAAATGGACAATTGGTTTGTATTTTTGGATCTTGCATTGACCCGAGCAAACAAAGATATGAGGTATTTGGCCTCAAGAGCCTGTTCTTCGAAAGCCAGCACTAGAGGGAAGTGGATCTAAAGTTCGAGAGGGAGGTGGGTATGAGGCCGGATAATTAGGATCTAGGTCAATACCTACATAGCTACAGCTAGGGTTGCCTCCAATCCTTAGCAAGACATTACCTTCTTTCAACTCCTGGGTTGCCACTGTCCTGTAGGAGATCCTTATCTCTCAAAAGGGCTTCTTCCAAAAACACGTCCCCGTCCAATTCTTCCTCCTCAGGCTGGAACCCCTTAGAAGGAGGATTGGCAGCAGAGGGAGGACCCCCAAAACGCAGTTTTCCCCCCATGGTATCCATATTTCCAAGGTTTTTTCTTTGCCTTGGCTATCTCCTCTGTATCTCTGTGTATGTAACCATGATAGGTGACGAGGAGAAAATGGATAACGGGAGGCTCCTGGACTGGACTGAGGCAAATGTCCCTATAGTGGACTAACATGAAGGCATGGGCACAGGGGTAACAACAATGATTTTCCTGCCATTTTAGACTCCATCACCCGAGGTCTTCATCAATCAATATAAAATGCAAATATTATCCTAACTAGCAAAGCTAGTAAAATTAGGTCATTGTAAAATGAAATCACTAAACATACTTAGAAGTAGTAAGAATCCCAATCAATCAAGAAACTCCTCCTCTCTTTCTTGGCTGAAACTGAAGCAGAAGCTCCCCCCTTGACAGATGCTGCTATTGGCTCGGATACTAGCTTGGATGCTGCTGGTGGACACTCTCTGCTCTACTCCTCAAACTAGCTCGAAACTGAAACTCACTCTCTAACTGAAGCAGAAGCTCCCCCCTTGACAGATGCTGCTATTGGCTCGGATACTAGCTTGGATGCTGCTGGTGGACACTCTCTGCTCTACTCCTCAAACTAGCTCGAAACTGAAACTCACTCTCTCCCCTGCTCCTCTCCTCTAGAGGAAGGATTTCGAGACAAACGTGGATGCCTTTGCAAAGACATCAAACATCAGGCACTTGCAGCATGCAGGGCACGGAGAACAGGCACCAGAATAACTTTGTTTTGAGAAAACATTAGATAAATTAAGTTGTGCGCACTAAAATAACATCGGGCCAAGTGATGCGGGCAATAAGAGGGTAAACTGAAAACTTTGGTTAAAATTTCTTGTAGAGAAAGTGCCGAGCATAAACTTTGGTTAAACAGTAATTAACCCATACAAATTGACGGTCAACACAAAAATTAATAGCGAGTCAATGCCTTATCGAATGCTATAGTACCTGCTATGCCGGAGGCACGAACTAATAAGATTAAAATTGTTTTACTCGCCATTTATATAGATACTATAGGAAACATTCATTCAAAATCAAATGGCAAGTGAGTAGCTATTTTCTGTTAGTAGATTATAGAACGAAAAAAAATTTAAGTACACTTTGAAAATTTCATATTTCCAAATTATTATATAAATTAATAAAGCAATTTAAAATTAATTGAATTGAAAATTGAAATATTATTTTAAATGTTTTTCAAAGTTTAAGTTCCTGCCATTAAAAAAACAATAAGAAACAATATATTAAATTTCAATATCAATTAAAATATTTTTTTTAAGGAACAGGCGGACTTTCATACACATGAAACACCACTGATCTCGAAGAGATATTTTCAAATTGAAATTTTTACCCTACGCAGATTTTCGGATTTATGTTCATGGAGGATTTGTGTCCTTTTGTCCTCGCATTAGACTCCAAAACATAAAATTTTGAACATGGAATGAAGTAATCAAATATTTGTCCATGATGTTTGCAAAGGAGACTGAAATTTCCGGTGACGTCTAAAATCTTAAAATTCCAAATATGATTGATCCTATAACAAATTCTTCACATCCTACTGTACTGAATTCAAATTGAAGAGGTGCGAGTATTTCTTATCAAACTTTTGATTCAAGCATAAAAAAAGTGGGTGTGAGTGCCTATATGTTTTTTCGTCTTTCCAATGAAGAAATTGCGCTTGGAGCTGTTTTCACTGTTGAAATATTAATTTCCAACTGCCCGCATTAACTCCAGCAAAACCATTTCCGGAAAACCACCAGTTTTGTATCGCACACCCTGACCAAATGACACGCGTCTAGTGTACAATTCCAAAACTGCCCATCCCCCAGACATTAAAGTTCGTTTGGGTTGTGTGGCTGAAGGATGCGAAATGCGTCCAATCAAGTCAACGGACCAGATCTCCCTCAACCTGCCAGAATTTGTTTTTTGGTTTAACTACCGGTTCTAACTTTAATGCATTAAATGAATGTGTCATAGTCTTAGGTAAAAACTTTATGTTTTCATACGGCATGTATTAACGCATAAAAAAATGTATGCGATATAGTTTTGTTTGTGTGCGTTGACTTTGTATTTGTTATTGCACACGGGAGGAGAAGCAACTGGGGTTCGCTGCAGCGAATAGAAAACCAGGGAAGAAGAGGGCTCGCGGAAGCAGAGAAAGTAACAGGAAAACCCATGCATAACATTGCGAATAAAATTCTTGTGGAGTATATGCATTGAAATGCATAATTAAAATTTATGGTGTGGAGCAGCAGCGCAAATGAAAACTTTGGTTAAATGCAATGTGAAAACTCGGCAAGGCATGTGAGAAATTTTTCTTGGGTGAATGTGAATTTTTTTTTGTTATTTTACAGCAGTAAACCCATGTAATAAAAATCTATTTTACAGTTGTAAATGTAAAAGCCCTTTTTACATGAGTAAATGTGAAAGAAGATTTTACACAACTGTGTAAAAATCATTTGTAAAAGAGGCAGGGTAATTTTGTTTTTAGTGAAAGTTCTTGGTGAATCCCTCTGAGAAAGAGGAAGAAATATGTATCAGGCTTTTTATTAATGAATATAAAGGTTTTATTGGTGTGAAAAATATCTGTTCTCAGAAATTTTATTTGCTTCCCTAAGTAAAAGATCCTGAGGAGAAAAACAGAGCATTGCTCTGTATTCAGTTAATTTTTGTTTTGGAATTTACCAGAAAATTCCCAACAGTGGTATCAGAGCAGATCCAGGCTCTTTGAAGGTGTTCAAGAAGCTGAAGGAAGGTTCCTTTTGTTGTAGCAGTAAATCTTCTCCAGCAAAGTGAAGTCTCAGGCAAAAGGATTCAGATATTCCTCAAAGTTTTTTTTGTGTTACTGCTGAAGAAACAATCAGTTTTTAAAATATACAATCAAGGATTTAGAAGCATAGCTGAGAATGCAAGGAATGGCCAGCACAAGCACTAGCATAGGTGTTTTTAATCCTCAGCTCCCACAATTAAATGGAAAAAACTATGACTATTGGGCAATAACCATGAGAGCCCTGTTTTCCTCACAAGATTTATGGGAACTTGTTGAATATGGATTTGAAGAACCAGCAGATGAAAATGAGTTTAATAGATTAACTCAGGCAGAGAAAGACCTATTGAAGAGCAATAGGAAAAAGGATTCCAAAGCCCTTGTATTTTTTAATCAGTTGGTGCATGAGAGTGTGTTTCCAAGGATAACAATAGCCAAGACATCCAAAGAAGCATGGCAAACCCTCAAAACAGCCTATCAGGGCATGGAGAAAGTGAAAACAGCAAAACTACAATTGCTGAGGAAAGATTTTGAGAATCTGAACATGAAAGAGTCAGACAATATTGACTCATTCTTCACACATGTGATTGGATTGGTCACACAGATGAGGACTCATGGAGAAGTTCTTGAAGAAAGGAAGATTGTGGAGAAACTATTGAGGGTCCTACCCTCAAAGTTCAATGTGATTGTCACCACCATAGAAGAGACAAAGGATTTCTCAAACTTTTCAGTTGATGAACTCCATGCATCACTGGTAACACATGAGCAGAGGTTGAGTAGAAATGAAAACTCATCTCTAGAGCAAGCCTTGAAGACCCAGATGTCCTTTGGAAGAGGAAGAGGTCAAGTGAGAGGAAACAAGAGAGCAAGAGGCAGAAGCCAAAATAGAGGTGGAAGGAACAGTCCAGCAAATTCTCAAAGAATGGGCTCAGAACCAAGGCCGAGGTAGCAACTAACAAAGAGGACAACATCATGCTCAAGGACAAAGGTATGAAAAATCCAATGTTTAATGTTATTACTGTAAAAAATATGGGCATTATGCCAATGAATGTAGGAAGAAGCAGCATGATATGAGTAATAGACCAAATGCCAATGTCACTAGAGAAAACATCAGTCAAGATAATGTGTTGTTAGCTTGTAACATGGCTAAAACAAATAGTGAAGACATATGGTTTTTAGACTCAGGTTGCAGCAACCATATGACAGGAAACATAGCCTTGTTTTCTGATTTAGATCAAAACGTGAAATCAGAAGTTACACTAGGGACTGATAGCAAAATTTCTGTTATGGGAAAAGGAGAAGTCAAAATATTTAGAAAGAAGAGTGAAAAGAAAACCATAGCAGATGTCTACTATGTCCTTGGAATGAGATGTAACCTCTTGAGTATTGGACAACTTGTCCATAAGGGGTACAATGTTTTCTTTAAGAATGATGTATGCACCATCATGGATATACCACCCAGCAAAAGATGCATTGCTGAAGTGAAGATGACGAGGAACAGGATGTTCCCTCTCAGAATAAGGGCAGATTTGAAAAACAAAGAAGTAATTGCAGCAGTTACCCAAGAGGCTCTCCAAAGCGTACCAAAAGATGAAAATTGGTTGTGGCACTTGACATTTGGACATCTCAATTTTGGAGGTCTTAACTTGCTAAGCAGAAAAGGAATGGTAAGAGGATTACCATTGATAGAGAAACCAGACAGCCTTTGTGAAGGTTGCATATTGGGGAAACAACACAGAGAAAGTTTTCCATCAAGGAGAAGCATAAGGGAAAAAGCACCCTTAGAGATTGTCCACTCAGATGTATGTGGACCGATGCAAACTCCATCACTAGCAGGAAGCCAATATTTTCTAACATTCATTGATGATTTTACTAGAAAAACTTGGGTTTATTTTCTAAAGAACAAAAGTGAAGTGTTTGAAAAATTTCGAAATTTCAAAACACTTGTAGAAAAACCAAAGTGGACTGCATATCAAAGTTTTAAGAACTGATAGAGGAGGTGAGTATATCTCCAAGGAATTCCTATGGTTTTTTAGAGAAAATGGAATTCATAAGCAATTTACAGCTAGGTACACCCCACAACAAAATGGAGTTGCTGAAAGGAAGAACAGGACCATCATGGATATGGCGAGGAGTATGTTGAAGGCAAAGCATTTGCCAAATGATTATTGGGTTGAAGGTGTAAATTGTGCAGCGTATATTTTGAACAGGTGTCCTACAAAAGCAGTGATGAATAGAGTGCTAGAAGAAGCGTGGAGTGGAAGAAAGCAAGGAGTCACCCACATGAGAGTTTTTGGATGTGTGGCCTATGCACACATTCCAGATCAGCTAAGGAGGAAGTTGGACAACAAAGGGGAGAAATGTCTTTTCATTGGATACAGTGAAGAATCCAAAGCTTACAGGTTGTATATCCCATCTACCAAGAATTTTTTTGTGAGCAAAGATGTTCAATTTATTGAGGAGGAAGCTTGGGATGGAAGCATAGAGAAAACAGTAAATGTTAAGAACTGTTTGTCTCATGATGAAGATGATGAGGAGACGGCTGAAATACATCCCAAAACAGCGGCGCCAACACGAGGATAGCAAGTGACACCCTTGAGAAGAAATGAAAGTGCTTCTCCAAGCACACCACAAAGTGGAAATTCAAGTGCATCTTCAAGCACTTGCACACCGAATGAAAGAGGTAAGAAATTCAGAAATTTAAGTGACATTTATAATGAAGGAATGAATTCCTTATTTGCCTTGTATTGTCATGTTGATGATCCTATTCATTTCGAAGATGCAATCAAAGATAAGAAATGGATAGAAGCTATGGATGAGGAGATGAATGCCATAGAAAGGAACAAGACGTGGGATTTGGTTGAGCTCCCAAAAGGTAAAGAAGTCATTGGAGTTAAATGGGTCTATAAGACCAAGTGCAATGCCGAAGGCAAGATAGAAAGACACAAAGAAAGGTTGGTTGTCAAAGGGTACAAGCAGCAGTATGGGAGAGATTATGAGGAAACTTTCGCACTGGTTGCAAGAATGGAAACCGTGAGAGTAGTGTTGTCCATAGCAGCACAAAACAAGTGGAAAGTTTACCAAATGGATGTGAAGTCAGCGTTCCTAAATTGAGTGTTAAAGGAGGTCTATATTGAACAGCCTCTAGGCTATGAGAAGAAAGGCCAAGAGCACAAAGTGTGCAAATTGAATAAAGCTCTTTATGGCCTGAAGCAAGCGCCAAGAGCGTGGTACAATAGGATAGATTCCTATCTACTGGAAAATGAATTTGCAAAGTGTGAGGGAGAACCCACCGTCTACATCAAAGAAAAGGATGGTAAAATTTTGATTGTTGTGTTATATGTTGGTGATGTGATTTTTACAGGTAATGATGATTACCTCATTCAAAATTTCAAATCAGTGATGAAAGAAGAATTTGAGATGACTGACATGGGTTTGCTGAGATACTTCTTAGGAATAGAAGTAGATCAAAATGAAAATGATATTTTTATCTCACAGGCAAAGTATGTAAATGAAGTGTTGGGCAGATTTAATATGCAAGAGTGCAAAGCAGCGATCACTCCCACAGTAATGGGATTAAAACTTAGCAAAGAGGACAGCAGCAAGGATTTTGATCCTAGCTTTTACAAGAGTATAGTTGGCAGCCTTATGTATTTAACTGCAACTAGGCCAGATATAATGTTTGTTGTTAGTTTAATTTCCAGATTCATGGAGAGGCCAAAGGAAGCACATTGGCAAGCAGCAAAAAGAATTTTGAGGTATGTCAAAGGTACTAAAAGGTTTGGCATCTTATATAATGTCTCAGAACATTCAGATTTAGTTGGCTACACCGATAGCGATTGGGCTGGCAGTGTGGATGATCGGAAAAGCACTTCCGGTTATGTTTTTCACATGGGTTCAGGAGCTATTTCATGGGCTTCTAAGAAACAACCCATTGTGGCGTTGTCTACAGCAGAGGCAGAATATGTGGGAGCTATAGCAGCAACATGTCAAGCAGTTTGGATGAGAAGGATGTTGAGGAGCTTAGGCCAAGAGCAGGAAAAAGCAACATTGATTTTTTGTGACAATAGCTCAGCTATTGCATTATCCAAGAATTATGTGTTTCACAAACGAACGAAACACATTAATACAAGGTTCCATTACATCAGAGAATTGGTGAACAATGAAGAAATCGTTTTACAACATTGCAGCACTCAGGAACAAGTCACTGACATTCTGACCAAGCCATTGGATCCGAAAAGCTTTGAATTTTTGAGGAAGTGTTTGGGTATGATTGAATGCCCAGCAGTTGAAATTAAAGGGGAGTGTTGAAATTGTAATTTCAACTGCAGTTCTTATCTTGCGATGCGATGAGATCGCAGATCGCAAATCGCATATATGTTTGGAGCTTCCGTTGTGTTCACTCGATTTCTGTGATTGCGATGGTGCGATGCGATCCGATCACAAATTGCAAATTGCACCAATTTAATAGTGTTCCATTTTTCTTCCCGCAAATTGTGATTGTGCGATGCGATCCAATTGAAGTCAACGATTGAAGTACAGGCCTGCAGGAAATAAATTTGACATAAAGTAAAAGTTTCTTTACCGCCAGTTTTGTCAGTAAAACAGTAAATGTAATTTACTGTGGGTTGGTAAGTTTTGGTGAAGCTTTTAATTTTACCATTTTCTATGAGCGGGAGTATGGGCACAAGTAATGGTTGGTAAAAGCACTTAATTTAATTTTTTTTTTATTTTTTACGGCAGCATGGCAAGTGAAAATGGATGTATGTTCTTTTTGTTCTCATATATATATGTAATGTTTCTTGTTAAGAAATGTCAGATAGGTGTGTAGAAGCGCAGCAGCGCAAGAGCATGTATGTTTAGCAATACGCAGCAGCGTAGTATGTAACAGGAATGCACAACAGTGCAGAATATGTGTTCTAGTCATTCTATAACAGTTTGAATGTTAGTTTTTCTGAACTGCATCTGAAGCAGTCTCTTGGTGAATCCCTCTGGTTAAGGGGAAGATGCTCTTCTGCATTAATTGGTGAATCCCTCTGTCAAGAGGAAGACCTTTTGTAACAGTTGGTTTATTTTAATGAATAGAAGTTCTTATATTTGTTGTTGAAACTTTATCTTCAGCAAGCTGAAATTCTGTTTGCAACAAGATCCTGTGTTAAAGATCCTGAGTTGTAAAACATAGTATTATCCTCTATTCAAGTGATTTTTTTTATTGTTCTGGAATTATCAGAAATTCCTAGCAGAGTATCATTCTCTGTGTTATGTTTGTTTTGTTTTTGGGATTTTACCAGAAAAATTCCCCAACAACATGGAGCAGAGAGAGCAGTTGATGCGGAAGCTCAACATGCCGCGGAATGTTCTAAATGCCGTCAAATCACAATATCTTCTGCAGCTGGATGGGCTAGTTGATGCAGAAGTGTTCTAAATTGCCTCAAATCCCAAAATTTTTTGAAGCCTGAAAGCCTAGTGGAAACAGAAACTTACAATGCCTCACAGTTGTTCTAAATTCCGTCGAATCAAAATTTATCTTGCAGCTGCATGAGGAAAGGCATGGATCTATACATAGATATTAAAAGCAATTGAAATAACTCGAAAGACATGCCAAAAGAGTTCTGGGAAAAAGGCATCACAAAAGTTCCTCCGAATTAATCTCTTTTAGGAATACTTTATTTGGTAACACCTGTTAATCTCCCAAAATTTGTGCAGCAAAACGTAGATCTGCTTACTGAACCTAAAGACAGCCTTGTAAACGGCCACATGGCACTGACTGATACATTAAGCTACAGAAGAAACTATTGAGATGAATATAAGAGGAACTCAATATGGTTAGCAAGGGTATACCTAAACTAACCTGTGAGGTTTACTGTACTTTTACTTGAGAAGCACCTACTTACTATATTTGTCTGCTGGACTGAATACCTATGGCTTCCTTGTAAAATGACTCGACTCCCTCCAAGATTGATAATCTCATCAATTCACTACAATTTATTTAAACGGAAGATAAAGATGAGTGTTAGAGTGACCTTTGTTGACGCGTTTCTTAATATAATAATATTCAGCAAATGGCATCCTCGAACAAGAGCAAACAAATGAACAAAGAAGCACCACTGGATCGATCAAAGCACGAATCGAACTTGTTCTATTCTCTGTAATCAATGATAACGACACCAGTTAAACAATGCCTTTTATCGGACGATCCCTATGAAAATGCTCTTCCTAGTATAATATTCAGCCAATGGTGTCCCCAAGCGAAGCTGAACCAAGAAAAAGAGGAAATGAAGGGCCAGAGCAGTACCACAGGATCGGTGAAAAGCACAGTCGAACCCTAGTTTTATTCTCTGCATTAAAATGATAACAATACTAGTTAAATAATGCATGTTTTTGCAAGTGACACCCAACCCAACATATATTATACTCCACTGCATTGAATCCCTAAGACTCTCCTTTCCTTATCAGTTAAATAAAGTTTCACAAATTAAACAACTGAAACTAAAGAATAGTTATAAAGATACCTCTGAAAAACGAGAGCTTAATATATATCCAGCGAAAGTGTCCCCGGAACAAAACTGGATCGAAATAGAGCAAAGGAACGAAGAAGGGACCGAGCAGAACCAGAGTGGAACAGATGGACAATTGTGAAACGAAACCCTTAACCCTTATGGTTAAATAATATTATTTTTGCGCATGATCAGTAGGTGAAATACTGATGGGTTTACCCTAAAGCAGTCCTTGGAAATTTCCAATGAATCGTTGGGTGGGTCCAAGGTATGAAGTGGGAGTGTGTAGTGCAACGGAGTAGAAGTATAGTTGAACGTTGTGGCTCTAATTGCCCTACCCATTGAGAGGCAGGTCCATGGCGTAGTATAGTATTCTAGGAAAAGGATAAGGATGAAAACCCTCTTGCGGACGCTATTGTATGTATGTCTAATCGTAGACTCCTATGACGTTAGGAGGAGAGAATCCAATGTCTAATTGTAGAACCCTATTAAGTTGGAAGGAGGGCAGCCAATCCTTAGATATAGGTTCGGGGCATAAGTGATATATCCCATGTGCATTGTATATATTGAGTCTTGACATGCACTAATAATAGTTTCTTTTATAAAATAAGTTTATAACAAATTTATTTTGATATAATGTCAATAGGTAATTAGATTTATAAAATTTGATTTAATTTCGATTTAGAAAAGGTTAATGTTTATTTTCCTATGATTTAATTTGTTTAGAATTGATAAGAATTTATTCAATGACAAGTTTTTTTGGTGAACTCTTCACAATCGAAGTGCTTCAGTGGTTTTTGAGGGTGCTCAATACATATATGCAGTCAAAAACCTAGTTTAAACAACACAACTCAATATTTTGGCACAATTGTTTCCCCAAACACTCACTAGAAACTCCAAAAATTCACACTTAAAGACTAATCCAATATAAATATAATATATGTAATAGTATATTATATATTTTAACAAAATCAATTTAACATCCCGAGATGCATCTCGGTGAACAAAATAAAATAGATTTAATATAATATAATTTCCGCATAAAATGTAAAAACAATAACTAACAATATATATATATATATATCTGTTGGTGCGCATTTGATTTCTCTCTTTGCGGCATTTGATTTCTTGGTTCGCATTTGATATCTCTCTCTACAGAGTTTGATTTCTCTTGTATTCACTCAGGTATCATGACCAGTTTTCTACAATGGTGTGCCTAGTATGTGGTGCATACAACGAGTCTATCATGACCAATTTTCTGCGGTGGAATTGCTAGTCTGTGGTGCATACAGTGAGCCTATCTCATGTGTGTGTCTGTTGTGCAAGCCTGTGAAGACATTTGATTACTCTACGGTCCAAAGGCATTCAATTTCTCTGCACACTTTGATTTTCAAAAATATCTCTTTGTGGCTCACTCGTAATGTATCTATACAAATTCTTGTATTTGATCTCTAACGCTTTGGCAAACTCCAACAAGAACTTTGCTATGGTTCTATGCTTCCAATAGTATATATTTCCATTGTTGAGTAATCACATTGATCTCTGCAATAGGCGAAACACATTGATCTCTGTGGTAGGCGAATTTTTTGTGGTCTATATAAATTCAACAGCCTATGTAAACACTGAAATCTCTAAGGTGGTATATATATAACTTAGCATTTCGGTGGTGGGTATCTAAACATTGTGGCATATTTAAACACATAACTCTGCAATGGTGGATCAAAGTCTTTTGCTTAGATTTAATGAAGATAAGACAATGCGACTCAAGTGGTTCTTCTCCGTAGTGGTTTGATTTTCATTTGCGGCTGAAGTGATTTCTATTACAGATGCATACGTTCCTACTTACCTTCCTCTTCTTAAGTTTTTCTTATTTACACTATGAATACATCGCCTCACATTTCTAAACCCCCTCTAGTAAAGGGAGACTAAGTAAAATTACCCTACAGAATTTTTATGAGTACATTGAATTATTAGAAAGATGAAGAGAAGAAAGATAACCATTTTAAGCTAGAATTATTTACAATGCTTGACAACAACCACAAATCATTATAAAATAAAATAATCACACTTGAGACTAAACTCCAAGGAATGATAGGTAGAATTTAAGAAATAGAACATACTAAACAATCAATGGTTCAAGAAAATGACACCTTGAAAAGAGAGATTAAAAATCTAAAAGAACAACTACATAATAACTCATCCCTAAATAACACAGAGAATAAATTAGATATTAAATGCACAAAATAAGAAATTAATAAACTAATTGTACTCGATGATGAGTGCCACGAAAGAGCCTTACACCTTATAATTGCTGGTATTGAAGAACAAAACAATGAAGACACATTAGAAATAGTAAATGAACAACTAACAACAAAATCTCAAATTCAAACAACTTATCTCATAGAAGAAACAAGGGTAGGAAAGATATTTGACCATAACCAAAGACTAATCTGTGTCAAGGTTAGTTGTAATGACCATAAATTAGATATACTCAGGAAATCAACAAGCCTAAAAGGATCAGAAACCTTTATAAATTAATATCTCATTCCAGAAAACCAAGATGAACTTAGGAAAGAAGTTGAAAAGGTCAAGGAGGCAAGAAAAGAAGGGAAATGGGGAATCATTAGGAATAGAAAAGTTATTATTAGAGATAGAGTCCCACACATAAGTGATAAATAGGGACTAGCATCACTTCAAATCCTCTTATGGAATTGTCGTGATTTTCCATGGTGTAAAGGTCCTATGTTAAGTTGGATATCGAGTGATATTGATATTATTATTTTAGTTGAAATTGGGAGCATGACGATTCTAGGGTCCCTCACCTTGACTTATTCACTCTTTGGTTAGCTTGGAATAAGAAATCCTCCCAAACAGTTTTGGTGTTATAACCTATTATATAAGGAACAATGTTTCCTCTCACATTCGAATTCATAAAATCGACCCCTTCAATTAATACATTTGGATCGAGATATTTGATTCTACCATTAATAAGATCTTTCCCGCAATCTGCTATTTCACTCCTATATACTCTACATCTTATAAGAAAAACAACTTGGATAAGAATTGTCCTTTCAATACCTTAGAAAAAAACATCTACAACCTAAGGAATGAAGGCAATATCATTTTTCTTGGGTACTTTAATGCTAGAACTACTACTAACCAAGCTATTCTGTTAAGGAACAACTCTAGCCCTTACCCCTTGTGGCTTGATGAAGATGGTAGCTAATAGATTCAAAAGAAACTGGGAAGACATGATCGAGAATTTATTCGACATCGAGCTCCTCAAACTTTGTAGCTCACAAGACCTAATAATATGTAATGGTATTAACCAATGGCCTTACTCCAATTAGATGACCTATTTCCATGGGCTGGGTAGTAGTGTCATATATTATGTGATTTCTGAAACCCATGTCCTCAACCGTATTACAAACTTTGAGCTACTTAGTGGGTGCGAGCCTGAATTTGACCACAAACCTTTGTCTTGATCCCTCAATCTTGTTATGCATACCACCCACATGCAAGAGACCAGTTAAATAAAAAGACACATTCGCGTCAATAGAAGTAATGTCGACCTTTTCATAGGCGATTTAGAAAGGGGGTTAGGCTCCTTGACTTATAATAACAACATTGATAAAATGTATTACCATTTTACTACTACCCTTTCCCCTACCATTAGAAAGTTCTCTAATGAGACTTCGTATAAGAAGAATAGTAGAGCTTCCAATCCTTGGTATGACAAGAACTGTAAAATTGCCAAAAAGAGATAAGAGATGATCCTAATGAAATCATTAAGCTCCAAAATATAAGTATATACATAGCTCTCATCAAAAGGAAGAAGATATCATATATTAATAAGATATAAGAGCATCTTCTCCACCTTTCTGAAGTTGCACCCAGAATTTTTTTGCGGAATGTTCTTGTTCGTAAAACTAAGGATAATCATTCTATCCCCTTAGAAAAGTGGGACAACTATCTCAAGAAGTTATATGACTCTTCAGACACCATGGGAACCATTTTAAACACTCCTATTGAGTATGATATATTTTCTCTGGAAGATGTTGAGTCTGGGATTAATAAGCTCGCTAATGGGAAAGCTAAAGATATTGAAGGATACTAAGATGATATCTTTAAAATAGGAAGATATATCCTCATTCCTCATCTCCACAAGCTTCTCAATTTGGATGTAAAGCATGGCTTCCTTAAGATTTTGATGCAAAGGCTTATTATTCCTATATTTAAAAATGGGGACAAAAGAATTACCTCTAATTATAGGAGTATTATGATTAGCCACATCCTAGCAAAGCTATATGGGCTCATTTTGGAAAAGAAGCTTAGCCTTTGGCTCAAGAACAATGGTAGAAGAGATAAAGAGAAAGATGGTTTGAAGAGACATCACTCGACTATCGACCATCTTGTCACTCTTAGGATCATTGTGGAGGAATATCGCAATAGTGAAGTCGATCTCTTATGTTATTTTTTGGACTTTAGAAAAGCTTTCGACATTGTTCCTCCAGATAAGCTTTGGGAGAGACTTGAAGAGATCATGGTTCCTCATGAATTGCAGATTGCTATGATCTGCCTTTATGACACTGTCATTGCCAAACTTAAGACCAATTAAGGGTGGTATAAAGATATGAAATGCAATATCGAGGTTAAGCAAGGGTGTCCCCTATCCCCTGCCCTTTTTGTCATTTTCATTGATAAGCTAGAGGAGTGTCTAGAAACTGCAGGTTGCAAGGGCACCAAGCTTGTTGGTGTAATCATTACTATTCTCCTTTATGCTGATGATATCGTTCTTACAAAAAAACTTGACGACCTAGACCAAAAAACTCAAACTCTCCATGTCTAGTTCTCCAAGATGGGTATGACAGTTAATACTCACAAGACTAAAGTCATGACCATTAAATACAAAATGATCACCCATGGTAGTTTCGCCTATGATAACCATTTCTTAGAGTAGGCTTCTTCTTATAAATACTTTGGTATTAACTTTCCTCATCAGCTCAACTAGAATTACAACATCAAGAAAAGTATTATTAGAGGCTAGAAATGTTATTATGAGCTTGAAAACAATTGTAATTAAGTTGATATTTGCATTTGGAGTAAAAATGGTTCCTCTTTGAGCCCTTCATCATCCCTATTGTCTTATACAGATGTGAAGTTTGGCGTTGTAGTATATCTAGAGAGTTGTGGAGAAATATTGAGATGATTCAAAAGAAATTCATAGCCTACAACCTCAAGATCAAGGGAAATAATCCCTATTGTGTTCTCTTGATCAAAGTTGGTTTGTCCCCCATTGAAAGTACGACTATGTTTAGATATGTGATGTATAAGAAGAAGCTTTACAACATGGAACCTAAGAGGCTCCCAAAAATTTCTTCTAACTTCAGTCAAAACCCCCACCTTTGTCTCAAGCATGGGTGGCATAAGGATGCCTAGCCTTGGCTCAACCATTGGGGGATTAAGGAGGAGATCATCATGGGAAGCAAGGATAGTGTTAAAGATATTATTACCTCCAATTTTAAGGAAAATTTATGGGATGATGAGGAGCTGAAGGGTAAAATGAAGCTAAGATGCAAAGGATTCTTCTCAATGACCGTTTGGAATTGAACTTCAAAGCTGGCCCGACCGAGATGCTTCATGGTCGCGGTTTGCAAATGACACGGGCCCCTGGGGGCGACAAAGCGACGCCCCTACTACGGGTCGAGATACAGTTGAAGAGTGACATGCACCGCTTCTAGCGTGGATTCTGACTTAGAGCCGTTCAGTCATAATCCGACACACGGTAGCTTCGCGCCACTGGCTTTTCAACCAAGCGCGATGACCAATTGTGTGAATCAACGGTTCCTCTCGTACTAAGTTGAATTACTATTGCAGTGCGGTTCATCAGTAGGGTAAAACTAACCTGTCTCATGACCCCACCATCAATAACAAGAATTATCTCCCTGTGTTGGCCAAAACTAAGAAAAAAATGAAAATTGCTAGGATAAGAACTAATTCTCATGAGCTTCGAAGTGAAACTCGATGATGGTCTACTCCCAAGACTCCTTGGGATGATAGGATCTATCATATTTGAGATACTAATAATGTGTTAAGATATTCCGACACGTAGGAATAGTTAAGTATAACTTGGTCTAGTATAGAGTTAGGTAAAGTCTGTTTCTTTACTATGTACATTTGTAACTTACAATCTAATGATCACGATATGTAGTGATCTAACGGTTCATTCTCTCCTCGATATTACCAACACTTGATCCGTGGCTTGACACCTGATTGGTCCATGAATTCTATTTAAAGCACATGTAGGGTCATTTGTAGGTTCACCATGCATGAGAGAAGCTTATGTAAATTTTCATTCTTTTATTAATAAGTTGCCTGTAGTAGCCACGTTGGCACAGGCTATGGACTGTTTCCCTCTCTGAGGGTTTTAACCACGTCAAAATACTGGTGTATTGATCTTTGATCTATTTGTGAGCGGTGTCCTTTTGGTGTTCTGTCTGAGGAACTTACCCTGTAAATTCCTACATGGTATTAGAGCTATTTGAGGGTCGCGTCCGTTGTTGATCCAAATCTGAAGCCGGTAGAACTGCATGCGACTGCCATCTCCTAGATTTGCTATTTCTGACTGCTTTCGGGCCAAGAGGACTACTTTGTTGTGTTGGGAGCATCTGTTCCAGTGAGGAACCCCTTTCATTTCACGCGAAAAGGTTTCCGGTATCCCTAGCTGCGTCATTTTTTAGATCTGGAGGTATACAGTGTTTATTTGCAGTTTACTGTTATTTTCTCTCTGTTTATTTCGGTTTCGGTTTATTTACCTATTTTTTTTTTACCGGATCTATACCTTTCATTTCTGCATATGCTCTTTTCCCTGCGACTCTGTGCGATCTGGGCAAATCAGAAACAGAAAGGAAGAATTTTTTCTCATGCCTTTGCTCTTTTCCCTGCACCTTAGTGTGATCTCGGAAAATCAGAAACATTAAGGAAAATATTTAGTTTCCGAGTAAAGCTAACTTTAAGCCGTAAGGCTTGTTTTTTTTGCATGTCCGTGTTGGGTTTTGTGTTTTTGTTTTATAGGGAGAAAAAGAGCTTTCTCAAGCAAACACACAATCCAAAGCATCCGTGACTAAAAGAAAACAAAGCCCCCCCCCTCTCTCTCTCTCTCTCTATCTTTTTGTATAGCTCACTTGGTTCAAAACTAAATTAAGAGAGTAGAGGTCTTGGATTCAAATCCCATTTTTGTTGAAAAATGAGCGTTTTTTTCATTTCCGCACATTCCCGCACTTTGCCGGCGCCTTCATCAACTTTTTTTAAAAAGGTCATAACTTCTTCATCCGGAAGCCGTTTTCAGAACCGGTTTTTTTGAACCAGCCTTATTTTTTGAGCTCTTTCCATTGGAACACTTAGTTTCAGCATATATAGCTTTAGTTTCTATCAAAATGGAAAGTTCATGCCAAGTTATTCTTGATAGCACCAACTACTTCCAATGGTGGTCCTACATTGTGGATTTACTTAGAAGTAAAGGTCTTTACCGAATCGCCACAGGCCAAGAAACCAAGCCAAAAGACAAGGATAAAGCAGCCAAATGGGAAAATAGGCAAGATCAAGCACGTGGGTTGATAGGGATGTCTATCTCTCCCGATCTTAGATTCCATATTGCTGAACTTGATACTCCTGATAAAGCAATGGAGCAGCTTACTAAAGTTTTTGGAATAAAAAATGAACTTAGAGCCCATCAGCTTGAAAATGAGTTGCTTACATTAAAACCCAATGATTTTTCTTGCATTGAAGATTTCTTGTCCAAGTTCAAGACCATTAGACTTCTCTTGGAAGGTGTTAAAGTTAAGAAAGAAGACAGTGCCCTTATCTATTGCATTCTTACTAAGTTGGGATCAGCCTACTCTGTGTTTGTTTCCACCTTCCATTCTACAAGAGAAGCCTTCATTTCTCAAGGACA
>APFE030392663.1:0-12966 GCA_000404065.3 Pinus taeda | reverse complement strand
GTAGGAATAGTTAAGTATAACTTGGTCTAGTATAGAGTTAGGTAAAGTGTGTTTCTTTACTATGTACATTTGTAACTTACAATCCGACGGTCACGATATGTAGCGATCCGACGGTTCATTCTCTCCTCGGTATTACTGACACTTGATCCGTGGCTTGACAGCCGATTGGTCCATGAATTCTATTTAAAGCGCATGGAGGGTCATTTGTAGGTTCACCGTGCATGAGAGAAGCTTATGTAAATTTTCATTCTTTTATTAATAAATTGCCTGTGGTAGCCACGTTGGCGCAGGCCGTGGACTGTTTCCCTCTCTGAGGGTTTTAACCACGTCAAAATATTGGTGTATTGATCTGTGATCTATTTGTGAGCGGTGTCCTTTTGGTGTTCTGTCTGAGGAACTTACCCTGAAAATTCCTACATAATGTTGAAGATGAAAAACACTTCATTTTAGAATTCCTGACTCTTACTCACATCCGTTCTCAATTCCCTAACATCTACCACACTTCCAATCTTCTTGACTTATGCCCAACTATAGCAATTTTCGAGCGCTTCTTAACCTTCTTTTTTATCATTGAAATAAGATTTTGAAAAATCACAATTAGATTCTTTTTCTTTTCTTAAGGTCGGATAGACTGCATTGGACTTAGAGAATGTTAAGTAGTAGCAACAATAACATCATCATCATACATATAAAATAGGTTTTGTGTGATTTTTTAGAAAGCTTCCCAATTTATTTTCCAATCTAATTTGTCTAGAGTCTCGTAAAGATTCATTGGAATAGGTGAACTCTTCACAATTGAAGTCCCCCAAGGTTTTTGCGGGTGTTGAATCCATATATTGAATTTAAAAAATTAATATTTGGCCACAAATTTTTCATCAGATTCCAACTAGAAATCCATAGAAAACTCCAAAAGTCATACTTAAAATTACTCCATATATTATATATTAACACAACCACATTAATAAATGTGGTTGAGATAGGTTGTAGGTGTCAACTTAATATAGCTAATACAACCATGTCGGTAAATGTGGTTGAAAAACGCGATAGGCATTAATGGTATAGATCTAATATTAATGATAATATTAATATTGATAAACATAAAATAATAATAATAATAATACACAATAACTATCATAATAAAATTATTATTATTTTTATTTTTTTATTTTTTTATTTTTTGTAAGGCTAATTCTATTAAAAGGAAACAAAAATAAAATTACAAAGAGGCTGCAGCCTCAGCCAAGAACAACGGAGTTCATTCTGAGTATCATAACTGCCCCATTTTCGGGGAAACCAGTTTAACATAACAAAAAACCAAGCAGAAGACCAGGAACACACTGACCAAACCAGAATAAAGATTTGACACAACACCATCTGAGGCAGTTGAAAACAAGACAGAACTGCCTATCATGTAGACCAAAATCAAAACAACAAGAGACTGGACCCAACCCATTAGCAGCAGAAACCTGAGTTGGTGCGTGGGTGGCCCTGTGGCATCACTTGGGTTCATCCTGGTCAGGAGGCTCCTCAACAATGGGGCATGCATTCCCATACCAAACTTCATCCTCCTTCGCCACGTCACCCTCCACCTTGCCACCTAATGCCTCCCTCACGTGCAGGGTGCCGCTTGAGCTGCCAGCAATTGCCATCGAAATTGAGGCTCCAACTAAGCTGCCACCTAGTTGTCGACTGTCGCCTGCATTATCACCTTGCGCATGCTATCCGCCACACCGAGCTCCCCTTCTTGCTTCCGTCAGGTGCTGCTCAGAACCACGACTAACACCCATGCTGCGGTTGTCCTGAGGTCGCTCTTCAGAGCTTCGCACAGGAGAACTGTGTTGATCCTCTTTTTCTAAGAAAACGATGGTGACATTAGCAGTTATGATGGACCGGTTCAGGTTGCTCTGGAACTTGAATTGAGTCGAGTGGGAAGCCAGATTGGGTTGCAGAGGGAAAGTAGCAGTGTGAAGCCTGAAATCTCTGTGCTCAACCATTGAAGCCTGCACACAACCCCTACCACTATGAGTGTGAGGATAATGTCTGCGGGGCGAGCCGGGAGGGGGAAAATTGTCCTGGGGAGGAGGCAGTGAGGCAGGTGGTGGTGGTGTTTCAGATATTTGCATTGCCTGTGAGCAAGCGCTACCACCACGGTTACCTCCTCTGCCGCTCCTTATACAGTGAGGAACCATAGCAATGTTGCAGGAGAAAAGTTCAAAAGAATACAAAGTCGGGAAAGAAAGCAGAGAATGCACAGAGGGCTCCTGGACAGGGTTCAAAGGGTAGTGCCTGGAATGGGAGTAATGACACCCATTTCCAAAGTCAATACAACACAGAAGCCAACATCGACTTCCTGTAACTGTTCTGTTGTAGGGGATTCCGGCTTGGAGCGAGCAAATGCTGGGGGAGGGAGGGAAGACTGAGGGATTGATGGGTTTCATGTTAATACAAACAACATTTGTTTCTCGGCCTGAGCGGCCATTAAAAGCTTCTTGCAGGAGAGGGCCTGTGCTCACCTCAAGTGAGCCTACGATCACCTTAACTAAGCTTGGGATGGTGTGCTGGCCACCATCTGCTTGGTCTGAATGTTGACATTCCGTCAGCTCGCCATTAAGGCTCTCGAATTTTATCCGCATCCAAGTATTATTATTATTATTAAGTTTTAATTTATCTGACCACAACCCTTTGTCTTTAACCGTCAATCTTGTTATGAGTATGAGCCACATGAAGGATAATAGTGAAACCCAAAGACACACTCATTTCAATCAGAGTAATATAGATATTTTCTTAAAGGAGTTAGAAAGGGATTTAAGTTCCTTGACTTATAATAACAATATTGATCAAATTTATCACAATTTTACTATCCTCATAATGTTCAACAACATGCTTCCTATATCTTCAATAGCTACTACCACAAGACAAGTGGATCTTGTGACTTTAACGTTGTGGCTACCATAACCAAATGGATCTTGTGACTTTATCGTTGTGGCTACCATAACCAGATGGATCTTGTGACTTTAACGTTGTGCTACCATAACCACTACTGACCCAAGTATGTTTCTTTTTCTAATCCTTCTACAACTTTTATGTTCATGTTTGGGTTTATGAGATAATGAAAAGTAAGTTTCGTAAACATTGCAATCCAAAAGACCCACACATTATATGTCATCTTGGAAAATACACATTGTCCATAGGTATGATTGATGAAACAAGCAGTCATTTTGTAAATAAAAGATACACGACCTTCGTTCAAACATGGGACCTCTCTCGAATTTTCAATACCTTGCAAAGTGATGTTGATGGCATGGCTATTGTAGACGATGTACAAGGGTTATTGGAAAAGCTTCGAATTCAACATATCTCTCATGATAATATGAAATAAGTGATGGGCTTTTTGGACCTTATGAGCTTTATAGTTTTCTTTCATTTTATGTCATGACTCTTTTAATAGCTATTTTACTTTTTGGTCTATGGTCCTCATTTTAGTTTTGTTAGTTTAATTTTATTTAAATTATGTTATTTTAGTTATATTACTAGCTTTCTTTAGTTATAGTTAAAAGTTAATTTAATTTAGCTTCAATTTTTTTTAATTTTGGTTTAAGTTTTAGTATTTAACTTTGATTTAGTAATGATGATTTCTGATTTTAGTATTTAATAGTTTTAATTTTTGTTTGAATGATAATTCTAGCATATAAATTTGAATTTTATCTATTTACATTATAGTTTGAGTTATTTTAAATTTAATTTTTATTTAAGATTACTTTAGTTAATTACTTTAATTTATTGAATTTAAATTTTAATATTAGTTTTTTATTTTTAAATTATATTTAGATTTAGTTTAATATTTTGTTTGAAGAAATTGTTGATTGTTTGGATTGTAGGTGGATATGGAAAATTTTGTGGCACAAAATAGTGAGGGGCTAAAGAAACTCAAAGGGTTATAAAAGAGCAAGAATACAAAGCTCAAAAGGTTCCAAATTTTTGCAAAAACAAATTTTTTGTACTAATGTGAAAGACTTACTCAATATTCCTTTACACCTCTTGTACAATTGCTAATTTTATTATTTCTTATTCAATTTAATTATCTTTAAATTAAGTAATAGGGATTAGCTACACACTTCTTAATAGTTTATCCTTGCATATAAGATAAAGGCTAAATTATTTAGTTACATGGCATTAAAAAAAATTATACTTATAAAAATGAAAACGAGTAATATAGGAGAAATATTTTATTCTTGCATATGGGATAAAGACTAAATTATTTAGTTACCTGAGATTAAAAAAAAATATAATTATAAAAATGAAAAAAAAAGGGATTAGTTGAGAGTAAATCGCAATTTGCCTGTGGAGCTAAGAGTAAGTCACATCAGCGTGGAAAGATAACGTAGAAAATATTATGTAGTTATTTGTTTGAGACGGTAGTTCATAGGTGCTGAAAGTCACACGATAGTGTAAAAGGTAAGGGAGAAAAGAGAATTTATGGAGTTGTCTACCGAAGTCGAGGAATTGTGTGGATGGTCAAAAGTTTGTGGAATCTGTAAAAAAAATTTCAAAATATTTGTAGAGGCAATGTTTGAATTGTGTTTTTCTAGTGAAAATGGATTCAGCACCATCAAAAAAAACTTCTAGAACACCTAAAAAATCTTTAAGACAATTATAACTTGGATTTACAAAAAAACCTTACCAAATTTTCTCTAAATATACTGTAATTTCCATAACTTTCCAGACAATTTCTCAGGCTAATTAGACCACTGCAAACACGCAGGGTCGCTAAAAGTAAGTCACATGGCAGTGGAAAAGGTAACAGAGAAAAGATTAAACAAATATTCTTTAGAGGGTGTAGGTGCAAGACAAACTGGGATAAGTTTCAGTGAGTGACGCCATGGCGCTCGAGGTTTCGTATGAAGCCATCCTTATGGTCACATGTTTGTCCGTGGAGGTAACTAAGTGACATGCAGTGGAAAAGGTAATGGAGAAAACAGTGAACGGATATCCTTTGGAGGGTGAAGACGGACTGGGATAAGGATCCATCGGGCTCGAGGTTGCACACATCCTTATGGTCACATGCTTGTGCGTGCATCTAAGTGACATGGTAGTGGAAAAGGTAATGGAGAAAGAGTGAACGAATATCCTTTGGAGGGTGCAAGTGGAAAACGTACTGGGATAAGGGTCCTCCGTGCTCGAGGTTTATGGGGAGCCCTCTTTATGGTCACATGCTTGTCCGGGGAGCTAAGAGCGAGTGTGACATGACAGTGGAAAGGGTAACAGTGAAAGGAGAAGAAATAATATGGTGACATGGTCTTTTTCCGCAGACCTAAGAGTAAGTGACATGACATTGGAAAGGGTATAGGAGAAAAAAATGAACGAATATTCTTGGAGGGAGCTAAGAGTAAGTGTGAACTATTTAAGGTCACATGCTCGTCCAGGGAGCTAAGAGTAAATATCATGACAGTTGAGGCGGGTGGGATATTTTGTAACACGTCAGCAGCCGTCCATATGTTGACATGTTTTCCCGGGGAGCTAAGAGTAAGTGTGAACTCTTTATGGTCACATGCTCGTCCAGGGAGCTAAGAGTACGTAACATGACCGTTGATGTGGGTGGGATGTTTTGTGACACATATGCAGCCATCCATATGTTGACATGTTTTCCGGGGAGCTAAGAGTAAGTGTGAACTCTTTATGGTCACATGCTCGCCAGGGAGCTAAGAGTAAATAACATGACAGTTGATGTGGGATGTTTCGTGACACGTCTGCAGCGGTCCATAGACCCCGGTATATGGACGTCTGCAGCGGTCCATATGTTGACATGCTTAAGAGTAAATGTGGACTCTTTATGGTCACATGCTCGTCTAGGGAGCTAAGAGTAAATAACATGACAGTTGATGTGGGATGTTTCGTGACACGTCTGCAGCGGTCCAGTGGGATCTTCAGTGAGTGACGCCATCGTGCTGGAGGTCACATGCTCTTTTAACGCGGAGCTAAGAGTGAGTCACCTGAGAGTGGGAATGGTATAGGAGAAAAAAGTGAAACGAATATTCTTGGAGGGTGTGGGTGCCTGGGTGGGATGTTTCGTGACAGGTGTGGAGCCGTCCATATACCGGGGTCAACTAAGAGTAAGAGTAAGTTTTAACAAAAATGTATAAGAAAAATGGTGAAAAAAAGTGAACACCGTCTTTGGAGGGTGTGGGTGGAAGACGGATTGGAATAAGGGTGCACCTCCATATGATCGGGAGCTTTGTGTGCTGCGTTCCAACCATAAATAGCATGCATGCCCCTTGGTTGCAAAATAGAACAAGAAGGAGACACTGCTTCCTAATTGTGGCGAGACACTTGTCGACACTTGGAATTTAGGAGGAGGAGGAGGAGGGGAGACTGCTTTCGTCCAGCTTTTGTCTTCTTGTTTTGCCTTTTTTTCCGTTTATTCAGCTCTTGATCAAAGGTAATTTTCTAGTACCGTGACTTTAAATTCAGTTTCAGTATGTTAATGTGTCATGCCACTGATAAACTGATTGTGGTCAGACTCATGTGGGATTTTACAAGACCGAGGTTTAAGCCTTTAAGGTCTTAATTTTAGACACCTAAAGTACATTAGATGAAGGTATTGATTGAGTCTAATTTGTTATTTTTGGTCATTAATTCATATATCATCTGCCTTGATTTTTGGTCATTCAGGAAATTCATGGCATATGAAGGCAACAACCATGGGAATGTCTTCATAAGATCATACTGTTATCGAGATGGTTCTTCGTGAACCCCAAGAAATGGTCAGCAGCTTTCCAGCGACGTTGTGCCCATACAAACCATGTCACAGTACCATTCTGCCCATACAAACAACCTATTAAATGTTGACGCCATCACCCATGGAACAATGTTCACGGCTGTCACTGCGGTCTTTTATACGAATAAGGGACTAGGGTCTGGGATGCGGAGGCCACTCATTCTTCTCTCTGTCTCGGTGTCATCATCGATCACTCTCGCCCTTCTTTTCATTTTCTATGGACAGCTCAGAGCTATGAAACGCACAGGACGAGTGCGTAAGATGTGGCTCGTAGAGCGAGGTGCCATTATTATGATGTTAATGACAATATCAGTCTGTCTCTTGTACTACTACAATGGGCTGCTATCGCTCACCCCTCACTATATCGTCCTTAGGTTTTCTTGCACGGATGATTTTAGTTGGGAATTGCATGTTTTTAGTTGGGAGTTGTTTTTAGTGATTTTTTAAATTTTTTGGGGTTGGAATTTAGCAAATAAATTTGAGTTGAAATTTTAAACTGTTTTTTTTATTGTATATATGAATTGAATACTTTAAAAACCCAAGAGTATTTAGATTGTGTAGGTTACGCATCAAACTTGTGATTTCAATAAATTCTGCAAAATTTTAGAAAAATTAAACTAACCAAACCCACCTAAAAAATTCCAAAATAATCACAATAAAAATAATTCATTGTAGTGTTACCATAAAAATGCGAGTTTATGATATAATGTTTCGTTTTAATTGTCGTAGATGAACATGGAAATTCCGATAAAATCATTGATTTTATAATCTTAGTATGTCGTATATAGAGACGGACACAGATACTGAAGGTTGTGCTCCCTATGTATTAAAAGATTTATGTATTTTCATATTTATAACATTACTATTTTAATAGTTATATTATATAGATGTTTATAATAATTTATTTATAGTATGTTTTAGATGGAGTTGTTTATTGAGGTGGAGGAAATGGTTAAAAGTGGTTAGAATTTTGAATAGAAAAATTCAAAAAATCTTGTAGATGGAGTATTTGAATCTCGTTTTTTTGATAACTTTTACTTATATTTACAAAAATCTCTAACTGATTTTTTCAAAATATGACCAAAATTTCTATAACTTTCACAGCGAAAACCATAATTTTTAGACTACCAATTTTTTTTTTTAACTGTAACAGTTATAGGCCTTATTTATTTGAAAAGATCTTGGGTCTTTGCCGGAGCGACCCCTATTACATTGCAGAGTTCTAACTGTTGCTGATTATGATATACTAGATTTTCAGGGCATTTGTACAAAACTTTCATTGTTTGCAATTAGCAGTCCTTTCATAAGAGAGTTGCCTTTGTTTGCCATCTGATCGGCTTCACTATTTGACTTTCTAAGAATATGATAAAACTTGCACGTGTCAAAATCTAGGAGTACTCTCTTCAATCTATCCAGTGTTTTGTTGAGGCTCGCATTGCTAAACAATGTTCCCAAATTTAGCTTTTTTATCATTATCTGTGAATCTCCAAAAACTTGAAGGTATTTGGCGCCTTTGTCTCTTGCAATAAGGCAAGCTTTGAGAAGTCTGAGAATCTCTGCTTGATTCTTGGATTTTTGGCCTAATCCCCAGCTGAAACAGTCTTTTGAAACCCCATCCGGAGAGTAGATAACCCCCCAGCACTAGCGGCATCGGGATTACCTTTGGACACTCCGTCAAAGAAAATTGTGGATAAGTTTTGAGTCCGCCACCAAGATTGAAAATTGTCATCATCGTCTCTTATGCGCCAATCTTGATTGACTGTTTGAGGAGAGAGGAGATGCTTATGTGGATAAGGCTCTAGCGGGCCTAGCCACCTTTTTTCTTCGGGCAGTAACAAAGGGTCATCTTTGAAATATTGTTGTTGGGCCACTTCGAGGAGAAAGGATTTAGCTTTTGCAACTACTTGCAACGGAGAGTGCCTCATCTCTCTGAAGATCAGCTAATTGCGGGCCAACCAAAGCTGCCAACAAACATATTTGGGGAGTGCTGTCCAAATTTTGCGCCAGAATGATTTGGGAGGGATGCGTTGGGAATAGAGTAGGCTCCATGAGGCAAAGAGCTCTGAAATAGAGATTTGGGAAGGCAATGAAATATGAAATTCCTGTAAAATGATTCCCCAGACCTCTTTAGCAAAATTACACTCCAAGAAAAGGTGCTGGGCTGTTTCGAAATTGTTGCTATATAACACACATCTGTGCGGCCTTGCTATGTTCCTTTTTTCTAGGTTATCACTAGTTAGGAGTTTATTATGGACTAGAGTCCAGAAGAATAAATTCACTTTTGGTAAGGCTAGAGAATCCCAAACATTCTTCCAGAAGGCCGGTGTTTGTCTGCTGTTTCTTGAGGCCTGCAATGCTCTGTAACCTGCAGCTGTGGTGTAGACTCCGGACTGGCCCCAACCCGAGCTATCTTTCATGGATCTATTGATAGGGGCTGCTTCCTCCAGCAGATCTTCAAGCAGGGTTTGTTCAAGGGATAACCGGGCAGGGACTCCACGAAAATCCCATCCTGCCCAATCTCCACGATGATCCCAATTTGAAAGGGCGTATATGGTGTTGACTCCTGCTTGCTTCAGCTAGTCCCTGAGATCAGTTATGTCCTCATTATTGTTCAGTGGTTCTTTCCCCATAATACTGTCAAGCCACAGGTGGGTGTGTTTGTCGTTTCTAGGAATCCTATAGACCTGTTTGTTGAAGAAATTGCTGCTTCTGCAACATAATTTCCACACCTGCGTGCTGTTTACTGTATTAGCGTTGTGCAAATTGCTGAGGGATTTGTTGAGTCCATACTTTGTATGCAGCGTAATGCTAATCAGATGAGAGGGCTCATGGATCAGCTTCCACAAAATCTTTCCTCCCATCGCTAGATTGACGAGAGCTGGGTCTCTAATTTGCAGCCCACCTTCTACCATTGTTTTTTTCACCACTTCCCAGTTCACCAAATGTATTTTGTTTTCGTTGCCCTTACCTCCCTGCCACAAGAAGTCTCTGAGAAGTTTGGAGATATGCTCCATCACATTTCTTGGTGCTAGGAGAAACACTGCTTGGAAGATTGGTAACACCGACAACATGGATTTTATTAAAATTACTTTGCCTCCCTTCGTCAGCCAATAGCCTCCCCACGTTGCAATTTTTGCTTTAATTTTTGAGATTATTTCGCTCCGAAGTGATCTTTTATTGGCTCCAGATATGATGGGAAGGCCCAGGTACTTGAACATGTCCCATGTTGCTTGACCTTTGAATCCGAGGAGAGTGGTTATGCTAGTGAGTTCCCTTTGATCTATATTCCAGCTAAAAACTTTGCCTTTTCTTTCGTTGATTAAAGCCCCAGAGGCTCTGCAATAACTTCTGAGAACAGTGTCAATGGTTTTGGCTATTCTGATGGAAGCTCCGCCAAGGAGAAGGGAATCATCAGCAAATAGAGGGTGGTTCAGGGCATCTGCTCCATGGGAAGGTTTGAGAGCCGGAATGTTGCCATTAAGTCTTTCAGCAGTGAGTTTATGACTAAGGGAGTCTGCCATTATGATGTACAGGAATGCGGAGAGAGGGCATCCCTGCCTGATACCTCTCTGAGCTTGGAAGAAATTTGTGGGGCGGCCATTGACTAAAGGGGCAATCCATGGTTTGTCGATGCAAGCTTTAATAAGATTAACAAATTGGGTTGAAAAGCCAAAGGAGAGAAGGACTTTGCTAAGGAAAGAGCGATCAACTCTATCGAAGGCGTTTGCCATATCTAATTTAATCAACATACATTTTTCATTCCGCTACTTGCTTGAGTGTATAGTCTCCTGAACTTGGATTACATTATCCAGAATATGCCTACCTTCCACGAAACCACCTTGAGGAGAGGAGATCAGTGTTTTTAACAGAGGCTTGATCTGATTTGCTAACAGTTTAGCCTGAATTTTATATGAAGCGTTACACAACGAAATGAGCTTGAATTCTGAAAATGACTCAAGGTTGGTGTCTTTGGGGATTAAAGCAAGGTAAGTGGAGTTGGTTCCTCCACCTATCTTGGCTTTTTTCATAAACCAGCCTATCATTTTCAGGAGATCAGCCTTGATAAGGTGCCAACAAGCTTTGTAGAAATAGATTTTATAAATTGGTTTTTTTGATTGTATATATGAATTCAATACCTTCAAAAACCCCAAGAGCACTTAGATTGTGCAGGGGTTACCCATCAAACTTGTGATTTCAATAAATTCTACAGGATTTTAAAAAAATTAGAAAAAAAACCCACCTAAAAAATTCCAAAATAATCACAATAAAAATAATTCATTGTAGTATTACCATAAAAATGCCGATTTTATGATATAATGTTTCGTTTTAATTGTCGTAGATGAACATGGAAATTCCGATATAATCATTGATTTTATAATCTTAGTATGTCGTATATAGAGACGGATACAGATACTGAAGGTTGTGCTCCCTATGTATTAAAAGATTTATGTATTTTCATATTTATAATATTATTTTTTTAATAGTTATATTATATAGATGTTTATAATAATATTATGTATAGTGTATTTTAGATGGAGTTGTTTATTGAGGTGGAGGAAATGGTTAAATTGGTTAGAATTTTAAGTAAAAAATTCAAAAAATCTTATAGATGGAGTATTGAATTATGTTTTTGATAATTTTTACTTAAATTTACAAAAAATCCCTAACAAATTTTTTCAAAATATAACCAAAATTTCTATAACTTTCACAGCAAAAAACATAATTTTTAAACTACTACATTTTAAATTAATACAAACTAATGTAATTTAACGTCATCTAAAAACAAGGATCGTCCGTGCTTATAGGTTTTATTATGGATTTTTGCATGAGCTGTTATTGTGATTGTTTGTTAACGTCATCTAAAAACAAGGATCGTCCGTGCTTATAGTTTTTATTATGGATTTTTGCATGAGCTGTTATTGTGATTGTTTGTTAGTGAAATAGTATGTTTGTTTGTTTTGTTATCATTTATATAATATAAATTAATAATAAATTATTTTAATAATCACAATTTAATATTTTTCTTATTAATAATTAAAATTTATTTTTCCGTGACGATTGAAAATGATATTTTCAATTTCCCCAAAAACATAAGAATATTGTTATGTTTTTTTTTTATTATTATAATGTTTATATTGTCTCATTTCGTTTGTAATGGTAAAATGATATAATGGTATGTGGTAAATAATCCAATAATGGTATGTGGTAAATAGACATGGATAAAGAAATTTCGTTGATAAGAATATTGTTATGATTTTTTATTTTTTATTATAGTGTTTATATTATTTCATTGGTTTATAATGGATGTGGTAAATAGACATGGATTAAAGAAATATATTATCATTAGGAGGAAATTATATTTGTAGAAATTAAAAATGTTATTTTTATAGAAAAATTTTTATTAATATAATTTTAAGCTCAAAATATCAATTTAATATGAAGATATATAATAGATTCTAAAATATTAAATGTTATTTTTAATAAATATAATATTTTATTGATATAATTTTAAAATTTTTATTTATATAAAAAGAAATGTGTATTTAGATATGATTTATTTAAATGGGTTTAATTCACTTTTAAAATAAGTTCTAATTTTATTTTTAAATAAACTATATCTATGGGTCAATACTATGGTTAGTATTTTTATTTAATTTACTTTTTTTTTATTTTTATTTTTTTTGACTAAGTAAAAGTTTTTACGTCGTTGACTTTATTTTAATTTTTTATACCATTTTACTTAGTCAAATTATTTACAGGACAAAAAATTATAACATATCTTTTATTTTACAATTTCTTTAAAAAATAAATCTAGAAGCAAAAAGATATAGGGAGATGCAGTGACATAAAATAATGATTCCATAACAATATTCAAATTTAATTAACTAGCACATAAAAACTGAATATTTAAAATAAACTTAGAATCTAATAAAAATATTAATGATGTATATTCACCCCATTTTACCATGATATTATTAACTTGTAAATAGGATTTGTTAGAATACAATGGGCCAATACCAGACATCAAATACCATGAATTATCAATACAATATGCCCAAAAACCATAACTCATTTCAAAATAAAAACATTTTCTTTTAATTTTATAATATTTTTAATTAAATTTAAAATCAAACAAGTATGGGGAGATTTTATAATGTCGAGTAAACATTTTGAAAGGAAAACTATAAAAT